>WOXC01005217.1:0-118742 GCA_011680675.1 Gymnobelideus leadbeateri | reverse complement strand
GTATTCTCCCTTCCCAACAAATTCAACCTATGCCCTCTATCCATATATAACTGTAACCATATACACACATTCACATATGTATTCATATGACCACACTCTCTTCTTCCATTATTTTCATAGTGAGAAAGATATCATCAGTCACAGTTATTGCTTTTCCATATAGGAATGTAAATAGTTCAACTTTGATAAGTTCCTTTTGATTTCTTTTCCCTGATTACCTTCTCAGGCATCTCTTCCTTCTTGTGTCTGGGTGTCAAATTTTCCATTCAATTCTGGTTTTTTCCTCAAGAATGCTTGAAAGTCCTCTATTCCACTGAATGACCATATTTTCCCCTGAAACAAAATACTCAGTTTTGCTGGGTAGGTGACCCTTGGGTTCATTCCCAGTCCTTTTGCCCTCTGGAATATCATATTCCATGCCCTTCGATCCCTCAGTGTAGAAGCTGCCAGGTCCTGGGCTATTCTGATTGTGTTTCCACAATATTGAAATTGTTCTTCCTGGCTGCTTGTAGTATTTTCTCCTTGATCTGGGGATTCTGGAACCTGGCTATAATATTCCTGGGAGTTTTCTTTTTGGGATCTTTTTCAGGAGGTGATCGTGGATTCTTTCAACCTCTATGTTGCCCTCTGGATCTAAAACATCAGGGCAATTTTCCTTGAGAATTTCTTGAAGGGTGATTTCTAGGTTCTTTCCTTGATCATGGCTTTCAGGTAGTCCAATAATTTTTAAATTGTCTCTCCTGGATCTATTCTCAGGTCAGTGGTTTTTCCCATGAGATATTTCACATTGCCTTCTAATCTTTCGTTTGTTTGGATCTGCTTAACAGCATCTTGATTTCTCCTAAAGTCATTAGCTTCCATTTGCTCCAGTCTAACTCTGAAGGAATGAATCTCCTCAGTGAACTTTTGAGATTCTTTTTCCATCTGGCAAATTTGACTTTTAAGGCATTCTTCTCCTCATTGCCCTTTTGGGCCTCCTTTGCCATTTGAGTTAGTCTATTTTTTAAGGTGTTGTTTCCTCAGTCAGGCTGTTGATTCATTTCATACTTCTGATCCTTCTCATTTCTCTTTCCAATTTTTCCTCCACTTCTCTTATTTGATTTTTAAGTTCCTCTTAAGGTCCTCTATGGCCTGCAACCTGCTCATGTTTTCCCCTGGGGCTTTTGGAGCAGGACTTCTGACCTCACAGTCCTTTTCCCGCTCTATACCCCCAAAATAGGAGTCTAGGGTTGCATTTTTCTGTTTCCTTTGCCTTGGCATGTTGCCACTTAATTGCTTGATTTTTGGGCTTGTTGCCACACTATGGCTTTAAGGCCAGCAGAGGAATTTTCGTCCCGAACGTGTGGGGGGCAACTTCCGTTTCTGGCAAATGAACCCACCCACAACTTCCACCCTAGATCACAATCCAGATCCAGGGAGGTTAAAGCAAGAGCGATTACCCCCCAAGACTGATCGCTGGATCTCCCCACGATTTGTAGGCTGGGAGCCGGAGCTGCCTATGAAAACTACAAAATGGCGTGTCTCCTCAGCGGCTTCTAGCCCGCAGGGGAGGGAGCTGACGCATTCCCCAAATACAGGTCCCAAAGTCCATAGGACACTAACCTCTTACTTTGTCCTAGGCATGTCTATGTTGATAATTCTTGAGTCGCCACAGCTCCTGGTGTTCTTGGGTTCCTCCAGCTGGCTGCTGGCCCTGCCGCCCTGGGGCTAAAACCTCGGCTCACGCGGACCTGGGCTCGGCTCGGCTCCTGCGCTCTGCCGGCTCCCAGACCGCTGCGCCGGTCCTTCCTGCAGGGCCGCTGGGCTGTCCTCAGCGGGAGGTTATCTTCTCTGTGTCATTCTGTGGGTGCTGGGGCTCCAGAAGTTGTTCAGATTCCTTTTTTACATAGTTTGTGGGGAATCTGGGGGCAGAGAGGCTTGGACGAGCTGTTTCTACTCCGCCATCTTGGCTCCGCCTGCTTGGAGTATTTCCTCCTTGATCTGGGGATTCTGGAACCTGGCTATAATATTCCTGGGAGTTTTATTTTTGGGATCTTTTTCAGGAGGTGATCGGTGGATTCTTTCAACCTCTGTTTTGCCCTCTGGATCTAAAACATCAGGGCAGTTTTCCTTGAGAATTTCTTGAAGGGTGATTTCTAGGTTATTTCTTTGATCATGGCTTTCAGGTAGTCCAGTAATTCTTAAATTCTCTCTCCTGTATCTGTTTTCCAGGTCAATGGTTTTTCCCATGAGATATTTCACATTGCCTTCTATTCTTTCATTTTTTTGGATCTGTTTAACAGTATCTTGATTTCTCATAAAGTCACTAGCTTCCATTTGCTCTAGTCTAACTCTGAAGGAATGAATCTCCTCAGTGAGCTTTTGAGATTTTTTTTCCATCTGGCAAAGTCGACTTTTTAAGGCATTCTTCTCCTCATTGCCTTTCTGAGCCTCTTTTGCCATTTGAGTTAGTCTATTTTTTAAGGTGTTATTTTCCTCAGTCAGGCTGTTGACTGTCATTTCATACTTTTCTTGCATCTTTTTCATTTCTCTTCCCAAATTTTCCCCCACTTCTCTTATCTGCTTCTTAAGGTCTTCTGTGGCCTGTACCCAGCTTGTATTTTCATTTGGGGCTTTTGGTGCAGGAGTTCTGACCTCACAGTCCTCCTCCATGCTTTGAGCCTCTTTGCCCCTAAAATAGGAGTCCAATGTTGAACTTTTTGGTTTATTTTGTTTCTTTTGCCTTGGCGTGTTGCCACTTAATTACTTGATTTTTTGGGCTTGTTGCCACAGTAGGACTCTGCCACCAGACAGGGGAGCTTCCGCCCAAACGTGGGGTCTTCACAGCTTCCGCCAGTTGGGTGGCCTCTGTAAAGCCTCCACCCACTCTGGCAAGTTGGATACCCACCCCAAACTTCCCTCCCAGACCACAATCCATATCCAGGCAGTTTAAAGGAAGAGTAATTAACCCCCAGACTGATTGCTGGGTCTCCCTGCAGTTCGCAGACCAGGAGCTAGAGCCACTACTGAAGCTGCAAAATGGCTTCTGTGCTGCGTTTCTTCAGCAGCTTTTAACCCAAGGGGAGGAAGCCGACGCATTCCCCAAATACTGGTCCCAAAGTCCATAGGGCACTAACCTCTTACTTTGTCCTAGGCATATCTGTGCTGATAATTCTGGAATCTCCACAATTACTGGTGTTCTGGGGTTCCACCAGGTGGCTGAAGGCCCAGCCACCCTGGGGCTAAAACCTCGGACCTGGGCTCAGCTCTGTGGGCTGAGCTGTCAGTTCCCAGCATGCTGTGCTGCCTGCTCCCAGAGTGCTGCGCTGGCCACTTCCTGCAGGGCTGCTGGGCTGTCCTCAGCAGGAGGTTAGCTCCTCTGTGGGTGTTAGAACGGTTAGCCGTTCTGTGGGTGCTATGGCTCCAGAAGTTGTTTGGAGTCCACTTTCACATTATTTGAAATTTGTGTGGGGCAGAGCACATTAGAAATGCTGTTTCTACTCCGCCATCTTGGCTCTGCCCCCCTGAGATAATATTTTAACTCAGAAATATGAGTCTTCCTGACTCTAGGCCTGGCACTTTTTCTCTAAACCATCCTTTGAGGCAGTTATCTCCATTTTATTGATGGAGAAACTGAGGGTCAGGGAATTAAAGTATCTTACCTGTGGACATATAGCCAGGAAGTAATTTAGCTTGGACTAAAGATATAGATTTCATCCAGTTTTCTTTCCATTTCACGAGACTATGATGCCTCTGCCTCCAGCCTCATTGCAAGCTTGTATCTTCTAACAGCAGACTGTTTGGGGATAATTTTGGGAACTGTGGTGATGGGCCATTGGGGATATGCCTCCCCAGTTCCACATCATTGTCACTGCTGTGAATTCTGGTTGCCACAGGATGTAAATTGGCCCTGTGTTTTTGTTTTTGTTTTTGTTTTTTTTTAATCCTAGACCAGGATTTCCAAGCAATAAAGGTACAGGATTTTTTGAAAAGGAATATTTTTCAAGGTGTAAGAGTAATCATTCCCAGTGTTCCCCTCTTGGAACTTACGTAGCTGAGCACTATAAGTTACCCCATAACTATGGAATCTGTCAGGACTATTCATGTGCAGAATGTGCTCTTGAAAATGAGCTAAAAATCTACAGTGTTCCCTGTGCTGGAGACCAAGAGTCAATAGGTTATACCTTAAAGATTATTGCTCTTAATTGTCCTTCTTTCCTCCTTTTCAGTTCCCTTTTTATGTTGTCTTTCCTCCATTAGAATGTAAGTTCCTTGAATGCTGGGATTGTTTTTTTGTTTGTATTTGTATCCAGCACCCTCAGTGCTCCGTCCCCTTAACACAGAGTGTTTAATAAATATTTTCCTCTCTTCTTTCCTCTCTCCTTCTTTTCCCTTTCCCTTTCCTTTCCCTTTCCACTCCTCCTGTTCCATTATACTATTTTATAAAGCAGGGGAATGTATTGATACATTTTAGGATATTTTCTGGAGGACATGTTTAAACTAAAAGAATACTTGAAATGGAAAAGAGCAAGTTTCAATAATTAGGACAATTCACTTATGGGAATAGTGCTTTTCATGACAATATTGAATGAATTTAGGTATTATTTAATTTGAATTCTGTTTTGTACCAGATGTTACAAATGTCAATTAAGACCCAACATTTGCCAATATTAGCCATTTTAGGTTATAAAATACTGAACTTCATAGTTTCCAGGAAAGACATCTTGAAAAAAAATTTTGACATACATCACTGACCTCAGAAAACATATTTCAGACAAATAAAAATTTTTTCTTTTCCGTAGAATCACGACCGTTGTCAGTACCAGTGAAAGCCACGATGAGCACAACTCAAACCTGCAAAAGTCCTGAGGAAAGAATGAAAGAGTTTATTGGAATATTATGGAATGCAGTCAAGAGGCTTACACTACAGGTAAAATAAAAGGGAGGGGGAAATGTCATATATCTTCTATTTTTATGCCATTTTTTCCCCTACATTTGAAGAAGCAGTGTGATAGAGTCAGAAGGGAGTTAGACTCAAATCCAGGAAGGTCTGGACTTGAGTTTTGTCTCTTGACATATAGTGGCTCTACATAACCCTCCACAAGACACCTCATTTCTCAGTGTTTAAGGCACTCTCAATTTCAGAAAATGTGTTGACTTTCATTGATATAAGGAGATTCCTAACTTCAGAGTTCTCAATAATAATAGAATCATAGGTCCAGACCTTATACTTATGCTTTTCTGGATTTTAACACTTATAAATTCCGCTTTAAAAATTCTCTTCTTTATTTGCCTGAATGCGTTTTTTCTCCAGTTTAGTTTGAGAATGATAATATAATTTCTTGTGAATGGGACTCTCTTACAAACTTAACATAAACATTTATTTTTAAATATAAATTTTTTCTACATACTCATATTTTATGCTTGTTATAAATAAAGTAACAGAATCATAAAATCAGTTTTGTTATTGTTCAGTTATATTCAACTTTTTCATGACCCCATGGACCATAGCACTCCAGAGCCTTTCATCCTTTCAAAGTCTGTCCAACTTCGTGTTCATTGTTTCTGTGACACTATGTATCCATCTCATACTCTACTGTCTGCTTTCCCTTTTACCTTCAGTCTTTCCCAACAATAAGGTCTTTTTCAGTGAGTTTTGTCTTCTCATGTAGGGAAAGTATTTAAGCATCAGGTTCAGTAACTGGTCTTCCATCGAATAAATAGCCAGAATTTATTTCTTTAATTATTGACTACTTAGATCTCTTTGCCGTCCAAGGGACTGCAGTACCATAATTTGAAAGTGTTGATTCTACAGCGCTCAGCTTTCCTTATAGTCCAGCTCTCACAGCTATACATTGCTATTAGAAAAACAATAGCTTTGACTAGACAGACCTTTGTTGGCAAGGTGATGTCTCTGCTTTGTAGTATGCTCTCCAGATTTGCCATAGCTTTCCTTCCAAGGAGCAAGCATTTTTAAATTTCATGGCTGTAGTCACCATCTATAGTGATCTTTAAACCCAAGAATATAAAATATGATGCTGCTTCCATTTGTTCTCCCTCTGTTGGGTAGGAAGTGATTGGACCAATTGCCAAAATCTTAGTTTCTTTGATGTTTAGCTTCAAGACAGCTTTTACACTTTCCCCTTTCACCCTCAGTGAAAGGATTGTTAATTCCTCTTCACTATCTGCCATCAGAGGAGTATCATCTGCATATCTGAGATTGTTGATATTTCTCTTATTTCTTCCAGCTTTTTATTCATCCAGCTTGGTGTTTTGCATGTGATGTACTTTGCATATAAATTAAATAAATAAGGTGACAATATATAGCTTTATTGGATTCCTTTTCCAGTCTTAAATCAATCAGTTACTCCGTGTTTGGTTCTTATTTTGCTTTTTGGCCTGCATACAGATCCCTGGAGACAAGTAAGATGATCTGGTACTCCCATATCTTTAAGGGTGTGCCATATTTTTTGTGAGCCACACAGTCAAAAGCTTTAGTTAGTCAATGAAATAGAAGTAGATATTTTTGTGGAACTCCCTTGTTTTCTCCATAATCCAGGGAATTTTAGCAATTTGGTTCCTCTTCAAGAATAGTAGACTACTCTTATGGTAATTCTCAAACCCAGTTGCCACCGTTTTTTTTTTCCCCAAATTTGTTGGCATATTGAGCAAAACACTTTAATAGCATCATCTTTTAGGATTTTAAATAGCTCATTTGGAATTCTGTCACCTCCATTAGCCTTATTGTTAGTAATACTTCCTAAGGCCCATTTGACTTCATTCTGACTCTGGATCAGTAAGCCCACCATCATGGTTTTCAGTGGTGTTAAGATCTTTGTTTTATAGTTCTTTTGAGTATTCATGCCACTTCTTATTCTTTTCTGCTTCTGTTAAGATGCTGCCAGTTTTGTTGCTTGTCATGCCCATTTGTGCATGGAAGTTCCCTTGATATCTCTAATTTTCTTGAAGAGATTTTATTATTTTCTTCTATTTCATTGCATTGCTTATTTAAGAAAACCTTCTTATCTCTCCTTGCTATTCTCTGGAATTCTGCACTCAGTTGAGCATATCTTTCCCCTTGTCTTTTCCCTTTTTTCCTTCATTCTTTCTTCAGGTATTTGTAAAACCTCCTCAGACAGCCATTTGTCTTTGCTGTCTCATCTTTCTCTTTGGAATGTTTTTTTGTTGCTGAACCTCTGTCCATAGTTCTTCAGGTGCTCTATCTGCCAGATCTAATCTCTTAAATCTGTTTATCATCTCCCTTCATGTTCATAAGGTCATACTTACATGGTCTGATGATTTTCCCTAGTCTCTTCAATTTAACTTTATTCTCATCACCAGACACATGCACAGCTGAGATTCCTTTTGGCTTTGACTCAGCTGCTTCATTAGTGCTGGAGCTACTCCATGTTATTCTCCACTCTTCCCCAGTAGCATATTAGACACCTTCCACCTTGAGGTGCTCACCTTCTGGTTTCATATTTTTTTATCATTTTAGTATTGTCCATGGAGTTTTCTTGGCATAAATACTGTAATGCTTTGTCATGTTCTTCTCTAGTAGATTACCTTTGGTCAGAATTCTCTACTATGACCTGTCCATCTTGGGTATCCCTACACAGCGTAGCTCATGGTTTCATTGAGCTATGCAAGCCCCTCCACTATGAGAGGGAAGTGATCTTGGGGGGGGGGGCAGATAAGTTCCTGACTTCAGGCCCTACAAATACTTTATTTACTGTACCATCTAGCTACCCAAAAATCAGTTTACATGATGTGAAAACAAAGCAAGGATTTATTTACTTTCTTTTTGTTATTTTATATTAAAGATAAATATTATACTACTTACAGTATTCCTGAGTTGAGTTCCAAACTAAGGTGGAATAAAGGAATTTAATGATTTTCCTTATCTAAATCCAAAATAAAAAACTTTGTATTTTATGGTATTGGAATTGTTGGGAGGAGTCTTAGAGGCCATCTAATCCAGTCCTCACTTGAAAGAGCATCCTTTCTATAACAAATTTAGATGGTCATCTATCCCTTTTTAGACTTCAGTTCTCTTCCCGCCTGAGGTGCCTCATTCAGCAACTGGAAACCCTACTACTTGAAGAAGGTTTTCATTGTGTCAGGTTTATATGTATCTTTGTAGTTTCCATTGTTTTCTCCAATTTCTGTGATTTTAGACCAAACAAAATCAGTCTTTTCCTTCTTCCAAGTAATAACACTTGATGTACTTGAAAATGGATCTTGTATGCCATCTTAAGACATTTCTTTCATATATCACTAATTCCTTAAACTGATCCTTATATTTCCTTATCTCTGGATCCTTGCTTGCTTGCTCTCCTGAATGTTTTCTAGCTTATTAGTGTTTTACATAAAACACAGCATCCAAACCTGAACATTGTGGTCCAGTATGACATGCCTAGGGTAGATACAACAATCTACCACCATCCTAGGCCTTGACACTCTGTCTCTTAATAAAGATTGAATTAGGGGCGGCTAGGTGGCGCAGTGAATAGAGCGCCGGCCCTGGAATCAGAAGGACCTGAGTTCGGAGCCGGCCTCCGACACCTAATCCGCACAAACAAAAAACCTAGCCGTGTAACCTTGGGCAAGTTACTTAACCCCAACTGCCCTAAAGGGGCGGCTAGGTGGCGCAGTGAGTAAGAGTGCCGGCCTCGGAGTTTAGATGACCCGAGATCAGATCCGGCCTCAGAAAATGAGCACCCACGCATAAATCAAATGACTAGCCGTGTAACCTTGAGCAAGTTACTTAACCCCAATTGCTTACAAAAAAAAAAAAAAAGATTGAATTAGTTTTTTGGAGTGTCATATCCTGACTCACAATTGAATTTACAATACATTATACCCCCCAAAAGCAATGGCATCTTAGGTTTTTATATCGACACCCAAGTCACAGAGTTCTTAGATGATTTCTTAAATTTGTCTGCTGTGAAAATCTGTTTCTAGTGCCATCCTTTTATCTACAATGTAACTGTTTTTTCTTATATCTTACATGATGCATCTACTTAGGCATTTTTCTGCTTCTTCCTTGATTTTAATTAGGTTTTCAAAACTAGCCAAATATATTGTTACCAGCCCTCCTTATTTGTGCTTTATCAGGAATCATCCTTCCTGTATGCTCCAGAAACATTTTTTTTTCTTTTTAAGCCCTCTTGGGAAAAGAGAATATTTAAAGAACACATTGTACTATTCATTAGTGTGAATAAGTCAGTGATAATAACCAACAGAGAGTAGGTAAAGCTCTTAAGCTTTTACTTTGCTTGATTTTTTCTGCCAAGTACAATGTTATTTAAGTTAGAAAGGAGAACAAAAATGCCTGTGAGGAAATTTATGCTCAAGATAAGTAAAAAGATAAGAATCCAATTATTTGTCCTTGATGAGATAAAGTCAGCTGGTTCGTAATAATTCATATCCCCAGGTACTGACCAAGCTGCTATATCAGATTATTGTGTGTTTTGAAAGTTCATAGGAAATGACAGAGGCATTGGAGAAGGCATTGGAGAAGGGCAAATATCCTAATTTTAAAAAAAGTCCAGAAAGTAGGACTGCATTCTATAGATCAGTGAGCTTCATTTCCTAGTACAATTTTAGAATATGTGATTAAGCAGCAGTAACGGCTAGGTGCTAGAGATGCTTACATAGATCTGTGATCTCATTGATGTAGTATTTCCTCCAACAATGTAGACCACAACCCTTCTGTTCCTTCATATTTTGTTCAGTATTTGTCTTTGTCTTCTTCTGAATTTACTAAAGACCTTCCTTCTTTTTCCTGACAAAATAGGGATAGCAGCTAATATACATTAAAAATACGTGTGTTAAATGATAGACAAGTAGAGAAAGCATTTGTTAAGTGCTTAGTATGTATCACTGTTAGAATATTGTTATTTTGGGGGCTTTTTTCTCCGTCAAAGTCTGAAACCATTAAAAGAGCATGTATTAGAAACCAAAAGAAATCTTTAGAAATGTTCAATAGACTAAAAGCTGCTTCTTTGAAAAGAAATTCATAAACCTTTGCCAAATGTAATTAAAAAGAAGAGGACAGAAAATTCAATCAATAGAATAGCAAATGAAAAAAGTAAAATTAAGAAAAAAAAACCCAGAAGGAATAAAATGAATAACCAAAATCTATATGCCCATTATATGCTAATAAAACTGAGAACAAAAGAGAAATAGAGGAATACTGTCATAAATATAAAACATCTAAACTGACAGCAGAACAGGTAGAGATCTTAAATAACCCATTATCAGAAAAGGAAATAGAACTAGAGGTAAAGAAACTACTGTGAAGGGGGGACAGGAGGGAGAGAAGCCCCTTGTTCTGATAGATTTACAGGAGATTTATGTCATACTTTTTTTTTTTTGAGGGGGGAAGGCAAGGCAGTTAGGGTTAAGTGACTTGTCCAAGATCACACAGTTAATAAGTGTCAAGTGTCTGAGGCTGGATTTGAACTCAAGTCCTCCTGAATCTAGGGAGGACTCTATTCTCTGTGCCACCTAGCTGCTCATTTGTTAGACTTTGAAAGAATAATTAGTACCCATTAGACCCATAAATCGTTCTCAAAAACTGAGAAAGAAAGCACCCTCCTAGAATCTTTTTATGAGACAAATATAATCCATAAATAAATCTGAGAAGGATAAAACAAAGAAGATTATAAACCAATATCATTAATGAATACTTTGTTTTAAAATTTTATACAAAATCCTTTAAAACATTCTATGATTATTTATCCAAGAAATCATTCATTATAACCTAGTTTGATTTATTACAGGGATACAAGAATAGTTCAATTTAGGAAAATAATCAGCATAATTAATTATATTATAAACCAAAACTTTCAAAACTACATGATCACCTAAATAGATGTAGAAAGATCCTTCAACAGGATCCTTCATTTATCCTAAAATCTCTATAAAGTATAGGTGTAGAAGGACCTTTTAGTAGCATCATTAAAAACAACTAAGATCAAAATCAAGCATTATATGCAACGAGAGCATACTAGAAACTTAAAAAAAAATATGAGAATAAAGCAAGGTTGTTCACTTTCCCCACTATTATTTCATATAGTTCTGGAAATGCAATAGCAGTAAGGCAAAAAAGAAAGATGAAAGAAAGAAATGAAAGACACAAATGTAAGCAAGAAGATAAAATCATCTTGATTTGTGGATGATTTGTGGATATGACTGTGTACTTGGAAAATCTGAGAATATCAGCAAATATATAAACTGAGACAACAGCTTCAACAGACTTCCAGATTACAAAATAAATTCTCAAAAATCAAGTGTTTCTATGTAATAATAGAATTCAATAGGAGTCAGGTGGACCTGAGTTCAAATTCAGCCTTAGACACTTAACACTTACTAGTTGTGTGGACGTGGGCAAGTCACTTAACTCCAATTGCTCAGCCATTCCCCCCTCCAAAAAGCAAAAGACAAATCAAAACAACAACAACAACAAAAACGTGGTCACAAGATTCTAGTAATCTGGACAAGGAAAACCACTCCCCTCAGGATCTCTGTTGTTTTTTTTCCTTCTTTGTAGGCCAGGTCACCCCAACTTTGATTAGAAGTCAAGGATACAGGAGTCACTTCTTAGCTGCTCAGGTTGGCTTCTGTTTATGAAGTAAACACATTGAGATTCCCTGCCTTTTATTTATTGCATTCTTCAGCAAGGATGGCAGGGCCCTCTTTTGAACTAAAAGGTAGAGGTTTTAATAGAAAAGGAAATGATACAGATTAATATTAATAATCAAATGATACAGCATCAAAATTAATTTCCCTCATTCTTCCCTTTGATTCACTGAGAGATACAGGCTGAATGAATCACTAAGTGATAAGACAATTATAAAATCTCAAGAATGACATGCCAGGATACAAGAAGACCTGAAGTTACTAAGCACTTCATCAAGGGTTTTTAACAGTGAGACTTAAGCATTTTACCATGATGAGAACAGTATAAAGGGAAAAGGGAAAGAGATTGACTTGATGCATTGACAAGAACTGACAGGGACAGTCCCTTACGAAGGGACAGGCTTTACAAAGAACAATGGCTCATGGGGAAGGAGGGAGAGGGAAGTCTTTCTCAGTAACCCATTTCCATAGTCCATTTCATACAGAAGGAAGAGTATAAGTAAAGGTAAAGTGTAAGTGAAACAGAGAAATGATATGGCCTAAGTCAGCTGCTGACTGTGGAAAACTTGGTTTTTAATCTTTCCTCCTGTACATGCTAACTATGTGAACATAGGCAAGTCACAACCACTCAGAGCTTCAGGAAACTTTCCAAGAATGTAACTTATAGATGGAGTTGCAGATTTGTATCTGTGCATTGAGTTTACACATGAGGGATTCCCACTGCTAATGAAATAATAGGTATGTCTCTATCCTCTCCCACCCTTATCCCCCTCCCGAAAAAATGTAATTCCATTATCATGGAATTTAACCAGGGAATAACAAGTAATCTCATTTGACTAGGTCATGGCCAGGAATATTTTGAGTTAGGGTTGAAAAGATTTTTGACAGGATTTTGAAGGTCACTTCACTCAATAAGATTATAAGATTTTGAAGGACATTAAATATCAATCTAAGGGCTCTGGCCTAATTTAGGACAAAGCATGGAACTATTGTATATAACTCAGTATTGGAATGATACAATCAGATCTATGGATTAGGAAAATGAATATACCAATATTCTTTTTTTTTTGTTTTTTTTAAACAAATGCTTTATTAACTTCTGGTTTACATCATTCATTTCCACCAGATTTTGAGTTACAGTTTTTTTCCCCATTTTTCCCCTACCCACCATCCCAGAATAGCAGTCCCACAAGATTTCCCTTCCTCCAATATGCTCTTTCCCATACCTTCTCCCATACCCCCTTCGACTTTTCCATTAGAGTAAGGTGAATCTCTGTGCCCCAATGCCTGCACATCTTATCTCCCAATTACATGCAAAAAGAGTATTGATAATAGTATTTATATATATTTGAAACATTTAATTTTAAGACCTCGAATTTCAGATCCATTCCCTTCCTCCCTTGTCACCCATTCCCTCTGGGAAGATAAGTATTTCAGTATGTGTTGTACATGTCTAGCTATGCAAAATATTACCATAGTAGATATATTGTACAAGGCTGCTTATACTTCCCTCCTACTCATCCCACCCCCCACCTGGTCCATTCCCTACTTGATTCTGTCCTTCTTCTATAGTGGGTACTTCCAACCTCCCCTCCCCCCAAGGATGCCCTCCCATCCATCATCCCTCCTCTCATCCCCCTTCCCCCTATTCTGCTGCAGGTTGAGATATCCCATTTAGTATATATGTCATTCTCTCCCTGAACCAAATTCAATGAGAATGTGGATTTGCCTTTTTTTTTCCCTTCGTATTCTCCCCCTCCCTTGCAACCACTTCCCCTTCCTTCTTCTACATGAGATAGTTTACCCTACCCTGTTTCTCCCCATCTCTTCTTGCCACTTTCCTCTCTCACCTCATAATTTCACCCCTCAAGTATCATTCCTTCCCAACAAATTCAACCTATGCCCTCTCTCTATGTATAACTGTAAACATGTATACACACATTCACATATGTATTCATGTGATCATACACCCTTCTTCGATTATTTTCATAATGAGGAAGGTTTCATCAGTCACAATTATTGTTTTTTCATGTAGGAATGTAAATAGTTCAACTTTGATAAGTTCCTTTTGATTTCTTTTCCCTGATTACCTTCTCAGGCATCTCTTGCTTCTTGTGTCTGGATGTCAAATTTTCTATTCAACTCTGGTTTTTTCCTCAAGAATGCTTGAAAGTCCTCTATTCCACTGAATGACCATATTTTCCCCTGAAACAAAATACTCAGTTTTGCTGGGTAGGTGACCCTTGGCTTCAGTCCCAGCTCTTTTGCCCTCTGGAATATCATATTCCATGCCCTTCGATCCCTCAGTGTAGAAGCTGCCAGGTCCTGGGCTATTCTGATTGTGTTTCCACAATATTGAAATTGTTTCTTCCTGGCTGCTTGGAGTATTTTCTCCTTGATCTGGGGATTCTGGAACCTGGCTATAATATTCCTGGGAGTTTTATTTTTAGGATCTTTTTCAGGAGGTGATTGGTGGATTCTTTCTACCTCTATTTCCCCCTCTGGCTCTAAAATATCAGGGCAATTTTCCTTGAGGATTTCTTTAAGGGTGATTTCTGGGTTCTTTCTTTGATCATGGCTTTCAGGTAGTCCAATAATTTTTAAATTCTCTCTCCTGGATTGATTTTCCAGGTCAGTGGTTTTTCCCATGAGATATTTCACATTGCTTTCTATTCTTTCATTTGTTTGGATCTGCTTAACAGCATCTTGATTTCTCATAAAGTCATTAACTTCCATTTGCTCCAGTCTAACTCTGAAGGAATGAATCTCCTCAGTGAGCTTTTGATATTCTTTTTCCATCTGGCAAATTCAACTTTTTAAAGCATTCTTCTCCTCATTGCCCTTTTGAGCCTCCTTTGCCATTTGAGTTAGTCTATTTTTTAAGGTATTGTTTTCCTCAGTCAGCCTGTTGACCCTCATTTCATACTTTTCCTGCATCCTTCTCATTTCTCTTCCCAGTTTTTCCTCCACTTCTCTTATTTGATTTTTAAAGTCCTTCTTAAGGTCCTCTATGGCCTGCAACCCGCTCATGTTTTCCCCTGGGGCTTTTGGAGCAGGACTTCTGACCTCACAGTCCTCTGACTGTCCCATGCTTTGATCCTCTTTGCCCCCAAAATAGGAGTCTAATGTTGTATTTTTCTGTTTATTTTTGTTTCCTTTGCCTTGACATGTTGCCACTTAATTACTTGACTTTTGGGCTTGTTGCCACAGTAGGACTCTGCCACCAGACAGGAGAGCTTTTGTCCAGAATGTTGGGGTCTTCACAGCTTTCTGGCAAGCTGGATACCCACCCCAGACCTCCCCCACCCAGGTCACAATCCAGATCCAGGGAGGTTAAAGCAAGAGTGATTAACCCCCAAAACTGATTGCTGGATCTCCCTACAGTTCATAGGCCAGGAGCTGGAGCCGTTACTGAAAACTACAAAATGGCGTGTCTCCTCAGCGGCTTCCAGCCCCCAGGGGAGGAAGCCGACGCATTCCCCAAATACTGGTCCCAAAGTCCATAGGCCACCAACCTCTCACTTTGTCCTAGGCATGTATGTGTTGACCATTCTGGAATCGCCACAGCTGCTGGTGTTCTGGGGTTCCTCCAGCCGGCTGCTGGCCCTGCCGCCCTGGAGCTAAAACCTCGGCTCACCGGGACCTGGGCTCTGCTTGGCTGTGCTCCCGCGCTCTACACGCTGTGCGCTGCCGGCTCCCAGACTGCTGCGCTGGTCCTTCCTACAGGGCTGCTGGGCTGTCCTCAGTGGGAGGTTAGCTTCTCTGTGTCGTTCTGTGGGTGCTGGGGCTCCAGAAGTTGTTCAAAGACCCCTTTTACGTAGTTTGGAGGTGATCTGGGGGGAGAGTGCCTTGGACGCAGTGTTTCTACTCCGCCATCTTCTACCAATATTCTTCATGACCTCATTTGGAGTTTTCTTGGCAAAGATTCTCGAGTGGTTTGCCATTTCCTTCTGCAGGTCATTTTATAGATTGAGGAACTAAGGCCAACAGGATTAAATGATTTGCTATAAGGCCAATGCAGTAATCACAATGGCTACTGCAAATATGCCAGCATAGTCCTCAACTGCAAAATATAACAGAATTTCCATATATAAGACAGAAGCAAGACGTTTATTCATACACCAGAAAATCAAATCCCAACAGCAGGATATTGAATCCATCATAGCTACACAGAAGTTAATATATCACAAAGCAGCAGAGAGCTACAACATCCTTTAGCCTTCCCACAAACCAGCACTCACAAGCCTAGCTGTCTACCTGGGTACTTCCTCTTTCTCCCACTGTCTAGCTGCTCTGACTCCCAGCTTCCTGTGGGCTCTGCTTCCTCCTTCAGCAAACTCCTACTGTCACAGGCTCCATGTGATTATATTCAGCCTATTAGGGGACAGGAAAAATCTTCAAATCAGGGAAGATCTTCAAATTTCCATTACTGCTGCACTTTTCTGGGTTTATGCAGCTAATAACTGTCTGACACTGGATTTGAATTCAGGAGGCTGAGTCTTCCTGATTCCAAGGCTTTATCCACTACATTACCTAGCTGCCCTGTATGTTGGAATGCGGAATGGGGAAGAGTCAAGTGCAGAGCCCTGTTAAGAGGTGATGAAGAAGAGTTCCTAGGATGTATTAACCAACTAGATATGGGAAGAAGCGAGGGAAAGGGAAAGGAGGTCTCAATGATGAATAGGAAATCACACCAAGGAGGGTGTATGAAAGAATGGTTTTGCTTTTGGCAATGATAGGGGAGTCATGAAGTGGAAGGATAATAAATGCTGAACAAGTAGTACCAGTAGGATACCTATATGGGTACATCTAATGGGGATTTAGAAATTCACTTGAAGCATATTACACTTTTGTAAAATGTTGAAGGCTATATTTTAAATATATTTTGAAGTTCCTTTCTATCCAGATACTTGAAACCAAGGTGAGCATAAGAGAGTCTTTATATATTTGCTCAAGTAAGAAGAATATTCTTTTATGTTTGTGCTGTGTCTGATCAATCCTTCAGGATGTTCACTATCCCATGCATTTTCCTTATTGTTTTCCCTTATTTTTCCCTCTGTCATTTTATTCTTTCATTGGCCTACTGCAGTAAACTTCTTATTGATTTCCCTTATTCCTGAAGAATTTAGATTCTTTCCTTATTCCAGTCCATCTTCCATTCAGCTGCTAAAGTGAGCTTGTTTTTAAGCACAGATCTCAACATGTTACCTTACTACTCAAGGGGCTCCAGTGGCTTCTTGTTAACCTCTGGTATGTAATATAAAGTCCTTAGTTGGGCATTTCAAGCTCTTCATAACCTGGCCTCTTTCTGCATTTTCGACCGTCTGGGCACTTTGTTCCCCTTTATATATGCTTCAGTCAAGCTACTCTGGCTTAGGTTCAGTTCCTTAGACCTCTCTCGCCACTTCCCATCTCTGTGCTTTTGCACAGTCTGTCTCCATACCCAGAATATTGTTGCCTCATATCCACCTCCTAATTTCTCTGGTTTCCTTCAAGATTCAGCTCATATCTTACTTTCGATAGGAGGCTTTTCCCAGTTCCCTAGCTGTGAATTTCAGATTGCTTCATCTACTCTGTCCATATAGTCTAGATATCTTTATTTACATGTTGTGGGGAGGAGCCCCATTAGAACATATACTACTTAAGAGCAGGGACTGTTTCCCCCCTCTTTTTTTATCCCCAGAATTTAGTACAGTGTCTGGAACATGGTAAATCCTTAATAAATGTTTGCTTACCAACATCCTGTTTGATTTTCAGGCAATCATTTCCCACCTCTCTCTTCCCTTCCCCATATCTGATACTTCTTGAATTTTCCTATCCTATTCTTTCAAGAACACTTAAACTGTGTGACTGTAAAGTTTTACATTATGCAAATAGTATTGTTAATTCTCTTACATTACTGCTAGAATTAGCCCTCTCGGTAGGTAGAGGAATTAATTACTTTCAGTCAGTTTTCTTCTACAGGTTAAAATATTGTACTTCTGAAAAGACTTTGTTTAAATACAAATTCAAATGGGGTAAACATATTAATCATCTGAACTGAATTATTGAGAGTATGCCATACAAGACCTGCAGGTCTGAATTTGTGGACAAATAAACATACATTACTACCCTGTCACTGCCTGGAGAGAAAAATGCTAATGAACCTAGAAATTACCATGTTTATCCATGACATTTTGGGGATATAGAGTTTGAAAAATGAAAAGAGATGAGGAAGAAAAGTGGTGTCAGATTTTTGCCTACCTTAAAATGTTGGCTAGAGAAGGTTTCATCTCAAGATGAATTAAAGAAATGTTTTGGTTGGTATTTTTTTTTAACCTTGCATTCACTTATATCTCTTAATTTTAAAAGTTGCTAAATTGATTTATTTTAAGATGTTTCATAACATTTAAAGTTATTCAGGGGGTAACAGAGAAGCAGTATGGCATAACAAAAATAGTTCAGCATTAGGTCAAGAAGACCTGCATTCAGATCTTTTTTCTTGCACCTACTACCTTTATAACCATTGGTTATTACCTATGCAACTTTCTAAGTTAGAAGGACTTGCAAGTTTCTATCTGGGAAAGAATTCGGCATACTATGTTAATGAAATCATTGGTAAGGACTACCCTGGCCCCTCCCTAACCCTCACCCCTGCCATATGTACCCTACCAAAAAAAAAAGATTATTCCATGATCATATGGATATCTCTTGACAGCCTTATTTCTTAGTACTTGTGTTGGGGAATAACGTTAGGTAGGAGATATATTTTTTTTTATTTTATTGATGTGGTCATGATAAACATTCTGAGGTATTACAATGTATTATACTGTTTTATATCTCCATGAAATTTTTCGAATTCAACAGATTTCAAGTATTATATGAAATTCTTGAGTTTTTTTATGTTAATGACAAGCAAAGGAAACTTGTGTAGGTGCGTGCATACCCATACACAGACATACACACATCTTAAATAGTGTTATTGAACACTAAAATGAGGATAGTAGACTGAGGTAAGGTACCAAAGAAGGTATGATGTATATAGGTCAAAGGTTCTCATTGACAAAACAGACCTGAAAGCACTAGTTCATTTATCTGAATGCCATTCTGATTGACTGAAGAAAACCAAGCCAAAAAAAAACTAGGCTTCTTTTAGATGATTCACAAATAGATTATGTCATCAATGTGGAATTAAAATCCAAATCAAGCTAATGATACACTAAATGGTGATAGTGTTCAGATTTTTGTTTTTATTTTTTCCTAGCCCTGAGCCTTTGGTATGTTACATTCAACCCACTTTCTCCAATCACTTGATTATCATTTATAATCCATACTCAGCTTTCAGAGGCAAAACAGAGCATCAAAGAGGTGCAAGAATTGTTGTCTATATAAAACACTTCTGAGAAGTACCAAGGAAGAACAAATGTCATTAAGGACTTACTGAATCACAGTTTCAAGTTATTTAGCTTAGCAGTGGAATGTTAGGAAGTAGAACCAGCAGAAAGACTGACAGGTCTTTGCTATTTCTTTTTTTGGAGAAAGGTGTTATTAAAAAAAAAAAAAGATAAGAGTCCTTTCTGTCTGTCCTTCCTTTCCTTTCCTGTCCCCTGACCTCCTCAAATATCTCATCTCTTCTCTCTCTCTCTCTCTCTCTCTCTCTCTCTCTCTCTCTCTCTCTCTCTCTCTCTCTCTCTCCCCCCTCCCCCCACCTTCTTTTCCTTCTTTTTTTCATTCCAGCCAGCCAAGAATGGAGATCTTAATAACGGGATGAGAAAGGATGATGTTATAGGGAGACCTGGGTTTTAGGACAAGCTCTGCTGCTCTTAATGTGACTATAGCAAGTTAACTAATCTCTCAGTTTCCTCTCTTGTAAATTGAGAACGTGGAACTAAGTAGTCTCTGAGGTTGTTTCACTTATGAAATTCTGAGTACTTTAAGAAATGGTCACCTTTACTTTGCTTGCTTTGAAGTTAATAGTTTTATGTATTTAATTGACAATTGTGGACTGCACACACATATACACAATCATTATAAATTAACGTTACGTATATCAATTATTTTGGTCCTATGTAATTCTAGAGAGTTGCCAGAGAGTACCCAAAGATATTCAAGAGTAAAGGCTTAAAATATTTGTGTTTTTGTTGAAATATACCATATTTTAAAAATACATTTCTGTAAAGTTTTAACAGTAAGAAAAAATATATTGTGATAATATTACTAAAATCTAAATCCCTCAATTCTTAGGTTTCTTGAAGCCAATTTAATGTTCATAGATCTTTTACAAATAAAATTATAGGACAAAACAGCCTGGAGTTGTCATCAGATAAAACTTAGAACATCATAACTTAAAATCATCAAAGGATTATTCTTTTAGTGGAAGTTGGAGTAAGTTAATGTGTTTGGAATCAAAGTAACTGGAAAGCTACTTTTGCAGCCAAAATTGGTACTTTGTAAGCCCTCACCTTTTTTTTTTTTTTGCTTATAATAGAAAGACATAGTCTACAGAAAGACATTAACCAACTTGCTGCTTACTATATAACCTATTAGGTTTTTAGTGGAAAAAACCTTCCATGCTATTGAAATGGATTATTTTAGTATATGGAAATAGTCTGAAACGAATAGATTTTGGGCAAGCTATACTTTTTAAAAATATGTTCTTGGATTTAAAACTTTTTGAGGTATAGATCAATATGAAGTTAATTATTCCTCACACTTTTCCTTTATTTCCTAAATTGCAAAGATCATGTGGCTTGGTACTCTACTTCATCCTCTCCTATATTCATGTTTCTACTTCAGAAGCACATGGTTTGAATATTTTGTAGTACAAAAAGAGATGTATTATCATAAGTATTTTACCAGAAAATGGTAATTGTCACACTTAAACTTCTTGACTTTATATGAAAGATGGTATAAATATCTTGTCAGGTCTGGGTATATCTTGTGACCATTCCAGGTTACTCATTCTTGAGACAGACCTATACAGACTTATAAGTATATCTTAGAGTACAGTATTTGTCCACAACAAATACTGAATAAATGCTTACTGACTGTTCTTCATTTTCCGATTACTGGAGAATTTTGTCAGGATGTATCATTTGCTCTGTATCTTTTTCTTTACCATTTTTCAAGGCTTTTTCTACCTTACTGATTTCTAAAATTGGCATAAAGCATATTGCTCTTAGCCAGTTATTTATGCTATAAAGATGATTTTGACAGCTCAAGGGTCATATTGAATAATCATGTACTTAGTTGTGTTTTCTCAAATAGAAACAACTACCACTACAACAATAAATAAGTAAATGAAAAAACAAGTTTAATGGTCATTTACTATTTTTTAGGAATTGTGTTAAATGCTCAGTATACAAATACAAAAAGAATCAATACCTGCCACCCAGGAACTTTCATTCTAACAGAAAACAACAAATTCAGGGAAGGAAATTTTTGGTCTAAAGAGTCATAGGGATGGAGAGTTGATATATAAATAAGGAAGCCAATTGGCATTTGCTTTCTGAAAGTTATGGTATTTTTCATTTTATTGCTATGTTCACAAGTAGTGGAAAGGGAAAGGGGAGAAGTGTATTTTTAAGCAAATGACAATATTGCTTAGGTGGTCGTTCATTGTCTGAGTGGGATGCTAAGGGGAGGCTTGATCAGGTGTCTAGGAGTAACTAATAGATAAAGTTAACTGAGCAGGCTAGATTTTATTCACTGAGTCACTAATCACCCAAGTTGGGCCCTAGCTTATGAGATCCAAAGTTGAGAGGATTAGCTCCCCAGGGATTGTGGGTATCAAGGATGTAAAGGTCTGGGTTCATTTTAGATGATGTTTGAACCAAGGCCTTTTGACTCCAAATCCACCACTACTGTTGCATCACACTGATCCATGGAATTCAGTTCAGCAAGATAAATTTGATTTTTACAGTGACATGGTGTAGTGGATAGAGGATTGACCATGGAGTTAGGGAATACATAAATGATAGCCAACAAAGATCATCTGATCAAGTGAGGGTTTTTTAAGGATGGGTGAAGCATGAACATGTTTATAGGTAGCAGAAATGGAGCCAGTAATACAGAAAAAGAAGATTGAAAATAAAAGAGAGTAGATGATACTGGAAGCAAATTGCTAGAGAAGTTAGGAAGGGATGAGATCAAAGGTGCATTTAGACATATTTTTCTTGACAAGAAGGCCCTCTGCTTCATTTGAGACTAGAAAAAGGGAAGAAATATTGGAGGAGGATGTCTGAGTGATGTGAACTAAGGAGGAGAGGAAAGAAGAGGAAGATCTCAGTGAATAATTTCAGCTTTTTCTTTAAAGTATGAGGGAAATTCCTTGGCTAAGAATATTAGGAAGAATGTGGTGGGAAGTTTAGGGGTAATTGAGAAGGTTCATAGCAGATGGTGGGAAGAGTAGGATAGAATATCAATTAAAGAGTAATAGTACATTTGCCGTGCTGCCTTGAGGTCTTAGTTGAGGTTGGATAATATAAATTAGTAGTGGTTTTAGTTGGCATGGTTCCATGATTTCCTCTAGGTCTATTCAGCAACATGAAAACATTAGAGATGGTAGGAATAATCCAGTGTTGGGGCTTGAGGAAGAATGATTAGAACAAGGGCCCTAGGGAATAAAGAGTAGAGGTTAAACTGGAGTTGGTTTGCCCTAGGGAATAAAGAGTAGAGGTTAAACTGGAGTTGGTTTGCCAAGGACCCAAGAATCAATTTACTTATCCTCTGTTAAATTTCAAGCTCCATGAGATGAGGACAGTTTTTACCTTTCTTTATCCTTAGTATTTAGTTTTACCTTTATCCTTAATATTTAGCATAGTGTCTTGCACATAGTAAATGCTTAATAAATGTTAGTGTTTGCTTGCTGCTTGCTTATTCACCAAGGGGTTGAGATAGGAACAGAAAAGTAGTATAGCCACTCCAGAAGTGATAGCTTAGGAAAGAACTTAGGGGTAAAGGAAATGGAGGTCATAATAAGCACAAAATACAGTGTTAACGGCTTAGAAAACAAAAGGAAAGTTGAGATGATAAAAAATTATTTTTAGATAAAGAAATTCCCATGGTCATGAACACAGAAGTGGAACACTTATGGGTGATGCCAAGATCAAGGGTATACTATATGTCACTTCATGTATCTGAGGTAGAGGAGAAGAGTAAGTTGTGGAACTGGGGTCTAAGTTATTTGATGAAATATCAATATGTATGTTAAATTGACTTGAAAAAATATGGGAGAGAACATTTGGATAAAAGATTTTGAGCCAGTCATTGAATTCATTGAGGAAGAGAGCAGAATATGTCCTAGATGTCTATAAAAAAAAAAATAGCCATGGGGGGGCAGCTAGGTGGCACAGTGAATGAAGTGTTGACCCTGGAGTCAGGAGAACCTGAGTTCACATCTGGTCTCAGATACTTGACACTTACTAGCTGTGTGACCTTGGGCAAGTCACTTAACCCCAATTGCCTTGCCTTTCTCCTTTACCCCCCAAAAATATCCATGAAAGGGAGAGCCAAGATAACAGAGGAAAGGCAGGGACTCACCTGAGCTCTCTCCCAAGTCCCTCCAAAAACCTTTAAATTATGACTCTTAAAAAATTCTAGATTGGGGCAGCTAGGTGGCGCAGTGAATAGAGCATCGGCACTGGAGTCAGAAGGACCTGAGTTCGGATCTGGCCTCAGACACTTAATGCACACACAAACAAAAACCTAGCTGTGTGACCTTGGGTAAGTTACTTAACCCCAATTGCCCTCCAAAAGGCCAAAAAAAAAAATTCTAGATTGGCAGAACCCACAAAAAGATGGAGTGAAATAATTTCTCAGCCCAAAACATCTTAGAAGCTTGACAGGAAAGAGCTGTTCCATCAGGGTGACAGAGGATTGCAATACAGCACAGGCTGCCACATTACAGACTGGGCCCCAGCGTACCAGGAACAGGCCTTGGGAACCATTGAATCAGCAGTGGCAGCAGCTGCTTCTGGAGCTCTCAGCCACAGATGGTAAAGGGGTCAAACAACTAGTCAGAAGGAAATTACAGGGGTCTCTTTGCTGGAACTGGGAGCAGGACTCTGTTGCTTTACCTATACTTAGAACTGTGTTGCTGGGGATCCCAGGGCAAGGAGGAATACTAGCCCCCCAGAGCTTGCAGCCATAGTGAAGTAGGGACCCTCCTCACAGTTTCAGGACAAAAACGAGTGCTTGTGGTCACTCACAGACTAGAGCACAGCTCAAGAAAACAGTAAGCAGCTCTCTTTAGATAATAACCACCTTGGAAGAATCAAAAACTTACAGGTCCCTAGAAGTATCTATGAAAATAGCTGCACAAAACATCTGAAGCTTGAACAGTTTACTCTCCAACCCTGCAAGCAGAGCCCTACTTTAACAAAGATTTAAAAGTCATGTAATAGTCTGGGAAAATGAGCAAACAGCAGGGAAAAAATTCTGACCATAGAAAGTTACCATGGTGACAAGGAAGATCAAAACACACAGGCAGAAGGAGATAACAAAGTCAAAGCTCCTACATCCAAAGCTTCCAATAAAAATATGAATTTATCTCAGACCATGGAAAAGCTTAAAAATGATTTTGAAATATCAAATAAGAGAGGTAGAAGAAAATTTAGAAAGAGAAATGACAGTGATGCAAGAAAATAATGAAAAACTAGTCAACAGCTTCGAAAAGGAGACACAAAATAATACTGAAGAAAACAACAACTTAAAAAACGGAGTAGGCCAAATGGTACAAGAGGTCCAAAAAGCCAATGAGGAGAAGAATGCCTTTAAAAAGCAGATTTGGCCAAATGGAAAAAACAAAACAAAAATTCACTGAAGGGAAAAAAAAACTTCTTTAAAAGTAGAATTGGCCAAATGGAAAAAGAGATACAAAATCTCACTGAATAAAATAATTCCTTAAAAATTAGAATTGAACAATTTAAAGCCTAATGACTTTATGACAATTTAAGAAACAATAAAACAAAACCAAAAGAATTTTTAAAAATAAGAAAATATTTAATCTCTCACTGGAAAAATGACTGATTTGGAAAATAGATCCAGGAGAGATAATTTTAAAATTATTGGATTTCCTGAAAACCATGATAAAAAAAAAAGAACCCTGATAACATCTTTCAAGAACTTGTCAAGGAAAACTGCCCTGATATTATAGAATCAGAGGGTAAAATAGAAATGGAAAGACTCCACCAATCACCTTCTGAGATCCCAAAATGACATGTAACTGGGGAAAAATAAAATATTAAATGTGAAAATAAAGAATAAAAAGTAATAGCCACTGTATTTGGATTGGGTGCCAAATTCAAATCTTTGGGAAATTCAGAAGAGGACAGGTTACTTAGAGTCTGCGATCAAAGGAAAGGCTGAAAGTGGTCCCTGCCAGTGAGTTGGTGGCTATGAGGCAAAGTGCAGCCATTATTGGAAAAGGGGACAGTTTTGTAAGGCAAGTGCCACATGTCAGTGAGGATCACCAGTAGGTGAAAAGAGTGAAAAAGTATCAGAATTGAACAATTGAAAGCCTGAAAACCATGATAAATAGAAAAAGTATGTTGATTATGTAGCAGTCATTCCAGAGAGTACAGTGGAAGAGAAAAGCAGATCTGGAGTTGGAGTGGGGGGGGTGGGGGGTAGGGTGGGGAAGGTTAAGGTGGGTTAGGTTGAGGTATAGCTACCTGAGAGATCATTACATCGATGGGTTGAATATAAGGAAATAGAAGTAAGCTAACTATTGAGAATTGTGTCCAAAAGACTATCAGTGGGTTAGAGTGGTTCCCATTAAGGGAAGTAAAGTTTTGGTAATTTCTAATCCTCTCTTGAGGTTCAGCCTCCTAAATTGTGTATTTTGAGATCCATATTGTCACTCCCGGTAGGCAGGAATAGGCAAAGGTCTAGAAGTCAGTCAGTTGGGGAAACAGAAGGTATGAACTCCTGTCTCCTGTTGCTGACATAACAGGAAGGGGTTGGCTGAAACAGGAAGTACCTAATACTGTGTATATAAGAAAAGCCCCAGAGAGGCAGTCAGAATTTTCTTGAGACAAAGATCAGGTGGCAGCTACAGAAGAATGGAGAACTGAGCCAGAATTTCCTGGGAGCTTGTGGTGGAGCTTCTTCTGGACAGGAGCCCAGAGCCCAGGTGACTGAAGCATGACTGGGATGCTGAGACTTTGTTTGTGGCTTGTTGAGCCTTGAATTCCCTGGAGCAGAAATTGTGAAGGCTCTGACATGGACCAGACCTTGTGAACCTCAGTGTGGAGCAGGACCTACCCAGAGAGCTGGTCAAGGAACTAGGAGCTGTCTGCCAGTGAACCGAGGTTATAGTCCGGTGAATCCAGGTAGAGTCTGGCACCATGGAAGGAGATCCAGGGAATCTGAGAACAGGCCCCAAGTCAAGATGAAAAGACCTCTCCTTGGGTTCTGGGAAATTATGGAATTATAGTTTACTAGTGACCTAAGGGGTGGAGGGTTTTATGTATGATATTTAGTAATTGATTGATAAACAAGTGACTGAGTTAATCAAGACTTTGCCCCAAGAATAGAAGACTTTGACTATGTACTTTGAGACTACTGATAAGGGACTGAGTTAACTTAAGAGTGACTATTTTACTTTGATACTATGTTGTGAATATTACATTGTGATTTTCTGTGATAAGTTGTAATATTGTAAATGCTGTACCTTGATTCTCTGGGAAAGTTTTGCTTTGATTTGTTATGGAATAGAGTGATCACTATACTGTGTAATCAGAACCTTAAAAGCTATTCACAGTAGCATTCTTCTGGAAAGCTTCTATGCATGGAAATACAGGAGTCGACAATCACTTGCTTTTATTCCCTTAGGTTCAGTTACTTGATAAGTGGAGATGTTCTGTCTTTTGAGGCCCAAGGAAGCCCACCTTTTAGTAGTCAGGAGCAGGCATCAGTATGGGAGCACAGTCATGAAGCCATAATTACTTGCTAGTCTGGGGTCCAGGAGATAGGATAGTCTTGTTCTTAACATAACATGGCAATGGAAAACTACTCCTGGGTTAGTCCTACTTAGGAAGAAAAATCGTAAAATCATAGATTTAGAACTAAAAGGGACTTTACAGGCCTAACCACGTTGTTTTAGTAATGAATAAACTGAAACTAAGGAGGTTAGGTGACTTGCCCAAGCTGACACAGTATCTGGTACAGGATTTAAACTTGGGCCTTTCTGAGTTCAAACCTAGTCCTCTATTCATTGTACCACCTAGCTGTCTAGATAATAAACTCAATTTTGGAAATGTTAAGTTTTAGGTGAGATATTTTGTCTATATATAAGGTATTTTGTCTAGAGTTCTCCATAGAGGTTATGATGGATGAAAATTTACAACTATAGTTTAAGAGGGTAAATACTAGATGATACAGTAGATAGAGCACCAGCTCTGGAGTCAGGAGTATCTGAGTTCAAATTTGGCCTCAGAAACATACTACCTGTGTGACCCTGGGCAAGTCACTTGCCCCTGATTGCCTCACCAAAAAAATAAATAAATAAAAAGTAAGGGTGGAAAGAGGCTGAAGAGTTCCAAAAACAAAATAAGAAGCTATCAAAGGAGGGGGCGGAGACAAGATGGCGGAGTAGAAACAGCTCATCCAAGCCACTCTGCCCCCAGATTCCCTCCAAACTATATAAAAAAGGACTCTGAACAACTTCTGGAGCCCCAGCACCCACAGAACGACACAGAGAAGCTAATCTCCCACTGAGAACAGCCCAGCAGCCCTGCAGGAAGGACTAGTGCAGTGCTCTGGGAGCCGGCAAAGCGCAGAGCGCGGGAAGCTGAGCCGAGGTTTTAGCCCCAGGTGAGGCAAGGCCAGCAGCCGGCTGGAGGGACCCCAGAACATCAGCAGCTGTGGCGAGTCCAGAATTATCAACATAGACATGCCAAGGACAAAGTGAGAGGTTAGTGCCCTATGGACTTTGGGGCCAGTATTTGGGGAATGCGTCGGCTTCCTCCCCTGGGGGCTAGAAGCCACTGAGGAGACACGCTGTTTTGTGGTTTTTCAGAGGCAGCTCCAGCTCCTGGCCTATGAACTGTAGGGAGATCCAGCGATCAGTCTTGGGGGGTAATAGCTCTTGCTGTAACCTCCCTGGATCTGGATTGTGATCTAGGGTGGAAGTTGTGGGTGGGTTTATAGCTTGCCATAAACGGAAGTTGCCCTCCCACACATTTGGGATGAAAATTCCCCTATCTGTTGGCAAAGACATACTGTGGCAACAAGCCCAAAAGTCAAGTAATTAAGTGGCAACATGTCAAGGCAAAGGAAACAGAAAAATGCAACCCTAGACTCCTATTTTGGGGGCATAGAGCGGGAAAAGGACTGTGAGGTCAGAAGTCCTGCTCCAAAAGCCCCAGGGGAAAACATGAGCGGGTTGCAGGCCATAGAGCACCTTAAGAAGGACTTTAAAAATCAAATAAGAGAAGTGGAGGAAAAATTGGAAAGGAAATGAGAAGAATGCAGGAAAAGTATGAAATGAGGGTCAACAAAAAACAGGACTGAGGAAAACAACACCTTAAAAAACAGACTATCTCAAATGGCAAAGGAGGCCCAAAAGGGCAATGAGGAGAAGAATGCCTTAAAAAGTTGAATTTGCCAGATGGAAAAAGAATCTCAAAAGTTCATTGAGGAGATTCATTCCTTCAGAGTTAGACTGGAGCAAATGGAAGCTAATGATTTTATGAGAAATCAAGATGCTGTTAAGCAGATCCAAACAAATGAAAGAATAGAAAGCAATGTGAAATATCTCATGGGAAAAACCACTGACCTGGAAAAGCGATCCAGGAGAGATGATTTAAAAATTATTGGACTACCAGAAAGCCATGATCAAAGAAAGAAACTAGAAATCACCCTTCAAGAAATTCTCAAGGAAAATTGCCCTGATGATTTAGATCCAGAGGGCAAAATAGAGGTTGAAAGAATCTACTGATCACCTCCTAAAAAAAGATCCTAAAAAGAAAACTCCCAGGAATATTATAGCCAGGTTCCAGAATCCCCAGATCAAGGAGAAAATACTACAAGTAGCCAGGAAGAAACAATTTCAATATTGTGGAAACACAATCAGAATAGCCCAGGACCTGGCAGCTTCTACACTGAGGGATCGAAGGGCATGGAATATGATATTCCAGAGGGCAAAAGAGCTGGGAATGAACCCAAGGGTCACCTACCCAGCAAAACTGAGTATTTTGTTTCAGGGGAAAATATGGTCATTCAGTGGAATAGAGGACTTTCAAGCATTCTTGAGGAAAAAACCAGAGTTGAATAGAAAATTTGACATCCAGACACAAGAAGTAAGAGCTGCCTGAGAAGGTAATCAGGGAAAAGAAATCAAAAGGAACTTATCAAAGTTGAACTATTTACATTCCTATATGGAAAAACAATAATTGTGACTGAGGAAATCTTTCTCACTATGAAAATAATGGAAGAAGGGTGTGTGGTCATATGAATACATATGTGAATGTGTGTATATATGGTTACAGTTATATATAGATATAGGGCATAGGTTGAATTTGTTGGGAAGGGAGGATACTCAAGGGATGAAATTATGAGGTGCGAGAGGAAAGTGGCAAGAGGAGATGGGGAGAGACAGGGTAGGGTAAACTATCTCATGTAGAAGAAGCAAGGGGAAGTGGTTGCAAGGGAGGGGAAGAATAGGAAGGCAAAAGGCAAAACCACATTCTCATTGAATTTGGTTCAGGGAGAGAATGACATACATACTAAATGGGATATCTCAACCTGCAGCAGAATAGGGGGAAGGGGGATGAGAGGAGGGATGATGGATGGGAGGGCATCCTTGGGGTGAGGGGAGGTTGGAAGTACCCACTATAGAAGAGGGACAGGACCATGTAGGGAATGGACCAGGTGGGGGGTGGGATGAGTGGGAGGGAATTATAAGCAGCCTTGTACAATATATCTACTATGATAATGTTTTTCATAGCTAGACATGTACAACATATACTGAATTACTTATCTTCCCAGAGGGAATGGGTGACAAGGGAGGAAGGAAATGGATCTGAAATTCGAGGTCTTAAAATTAAATGTTTCAAATATATTAAAAAAAAAACTGATAATAATATATAAAACTAAAAATAAACAATTATGTTCATATAAAACACGTTTACATAAAAACAATTTGTTTATATAAAACAAATATAAAACCAAATAAACAACAATGACAACAAAAAAAGAATCTATCAAAGGAGATTGAAAAGGAGTGGTTAGAATAGTTTGCTAGTTAGGGGAGGAAAACTAGGAAGGTATAATGTTTGAGGAAAGAGAAAGAAGCTATTAGGAAGAAGTGGTCAACAATAGTGAATGCTCTAGAGAGATGAATGAATGAATGTGAAAGTAATTTAAGAAGAATTTGTTAAGTGCTTACCATGTGCCTGTCACTGGGCTAAGCACCAGGGATAAAATTACAAGTGTCAAGGAAGGTAGCACGTTCCCTAAAGAAGCTTATGTTCTCCTAGGGAAACAGGACACCTAAAAAGTCAGTAAATGTTTATAAAATACCTACTATGTGCCATTTACGTGGTACAGTGGATAGAGTGTTGGGTTTGGAGTCTGGAAGACTCATCTTCCTGATTTCAAATATGGCCTCAGAGGCTTGCTAGCTCTGTGACGCTTGGCAAGTTATTTAACCCTGTTTGCCTCAGTTTCCTCGTCTGCAAAATGGGCTCGAGAAGGAAATGACAAAACCACTCCTGTATATTTACCAAGAAAACCCCAAATGGGGTTACAAACAATTGTATACAACTGAAAAATGACTGAACAACAGTAATGTGTGCCAGGAAGAATGGGGGAGCAACATCTTGGGACTTGGTGAAGTGGAGAGTCCTAATCCAGGCCTAGAGAAAAATAAATGTGTTTTTAAAAACCCCAAAACAACTTTTATTAAATGTTTACTCTACCTTAAGCACTTTGCTAAGGATTAGGAATACAAATACAACAGTAGATAGCCCCTAAGACAAACACATTTACATTCTAATGGAGGAGAGATCACACAAAAATTGTCTGTGAAGGGCTGCTTTAGTCTGGAATACTTTAGGGATGGTGAGTGGGACCTTATCAGATTCTGTACATAATTAGATGGAGAATTTATTAAGCACTTAACTGTGTTCTAGGCAAGATACAAATCTAGTAAGTAAGGAAAATAGTCACTGTCCTCAAGGAACTTATATTTTCTTGGGGGAAGACCACACAAATATCTTTAAATGGGCTAGGTAGGTTGGGTATTTGATACTTCCTAAATGTTTAAGTTGAGGAAGACTGCTGAATGTAAAGACTACCAAAGTTAGTAACCTGGGAGTCTTAGAAGGATGCTGATGCCTTTAAGAAAAACAGATGTTTGGAATAAGGGGTCAGTTAAGGAAGGAGGTAAAAGTGACTCTCTAGGATCTTAGTTTTAGGAGAGCCCTTGGAGGTCATTGAATCCAACTGAGAAAAGCCTGTGGTAGAGAGAAATTTATATAGCAGTTTACCGAGTAAATCACAAATAATCACAATTCAAATTTATTTAGCGTTTTAGGTTTACAGAATGCTTTCATTTCACACTTAGCCTGTGAGATAGGAAGCGTACTTTTTTCCTATTTTATTTTTTCTTAATAACAGGTAAACAAAAGTTTTTTAGTATTTGTTTTTTTAAAATTTGAGTTCTAAATTCTCTCCCTTCCCCACTCCTCAAAAATGTAAGCAGTTGATATAGTTTATATTTGTACAGTTATCCAAAACATTTCCATGTTAGCCATGTTGCAAAAGAAAATGCAGACCAAAAAGAACAAGAATACTAAAGAAATTTTAAAAAGTCTGCTTCAATCTGCATTCAGACTTCAGTTATTTTTCTGGAGATGGATAGCATTTTTTTCTTAAGTCCTTTGGAATTGTCTTTGAGCATTATATTATTGAAAGTAACTGATCACAGCTGATTGTTGTATAATATTGCTATTACCATGTATAATGTTGTGGTTCTGCTCATTTCACTTTGCATCAGTTCATGTACATCTCTCCAGGTTTTTCTGAAAACATCTTGCTCATCATTTCTTATAGCACTATATTGTTCCATTATAATTATATACTATAACTTGTTTAGACATTCCCCAATTGATGGGTATCCCCTCAATTTCTAATTCTTTGCTATCACCAAAATTTTTGTACATATAGGACTTTTCCTTTTTCTTTGATTTCCTTCGGGCACAGACCTAGTAGCGTTATTGCTGGGTCGAAGGTGTTTGCACATTTTATAGCACTCTGAGCATTGTTCCAAATTGCTCTCCAGAATCGTTCTATCAGTTCACAATTCCACCAACAGTACATTAGTGCCTGAATTTCCCCACATCTCTTTCAGCATTTGTCATTTAGAGCATTTTCTCACATGACTATAGATGACTTAGATTTCTTCTGAAAACTGCCTGTTCATATCCTTTGGCCATTTATCAATTGGGGAATGAAAAATGTTACTATTAATTAAATATTAATAATTTCATTATTGATTTCATATAAGAAAACTCATATTCACAGAGTTTAAGTAACTTCCTGATTCCAAATCTGTTACTTTTTTCTTTACACCTCTAATAACTCATAATGAATGCTCTTAATGTTTCACAAATTCAGTCTAACCAGCACTCATTCAGGACATGTTTATGGGCATTGTACTGGGCACTAAGAATAAATTGAAAAGTAGCCTCTTTACCCAAAGAGTTCATGTTTTGCTATGCAGATATGATATATAAACAGGTAAGCATCTGAGTCATAATTTGAGGGGGAAGGAGTGAGGAGAGAAAGTACTATCAACTAGGGAGATCAAAACAGGTTTCTTTAGAAGGTGACACTTGAGATGAGCTTTGGAGGAAAAGAGGGATTCTACAAAGCATCTAGCTGTAAGGAAGGCATGGGGCAGCCTCTATAAAAACTTAAAGGGAGTAGATGGAATGCAGAATTTGGGGGAAAACAAGTAGATCAATTTGATGATAAGTATTAGATGTGAAAGAGACAATAAAACTAGAAAGATAGCTTGGAAATAGTGAAAAGCTGTAAATGGTACCCTGAGAAGTTTGTATTTCATCCTTGAGGCAATGGTGAATCACTGAATTTTCTCAAGTAAGGGAATTACTTAGTTAGACCTAATGCATTAGGAAAACTATTTGACAGCTGGGTGGAGGATGAGTTAGAGTTAGGATGCTGTTGTAGTCCAAAAATTGATGAGGGCTTCAACTAGAATAGAGACCCTATTATGGAAAGAAGGGGATGAATGAGAAAAGAGTTTTGGAGGCAGAATCAACATTATTTGGCACATGGGTGAGGGAGAATGAAGAGTTAAGAATGTCTTCAGAGTTCTGAAAGAATTGCAATGTCCTTGACAGAAATAGCTAAATCTGGAAGAAAGCTAGGTTTAGATAGCAAAGATAAAGAATTCTGTTTTGTACATGTTGAATTTAAGATGTTGATGGAACATCCAATTGGAGACATCCAAGGGGCATTTAGTGACACAGAATCATATCTTGGGAAGGTTGGATAGTTAGTTATATTTAGGATTCATCTTCTAAGATGTGATAGTGGAGCTCATGGAAGCTCTTGAGATCATTGAGAGAGAGGGTCTAGACAGCCCATGTATAGAAGGTGGAACACGCATGATGATCCAGCAAACGATGTTGAGAAATAAGGAGAATCTAGAGAGAGCCATATCACAAAAACCCAAAGAAGGAATTACATCCTGGAAATAGAGGGTGCTTAGTTTAACAATATCAGAGGTATCAAGAAGTCAAGAAAATGCTTTCCCCAAAACAGTCAGGTGAGATAGTTGATACATATATAATTAATTCCCATTAAATTCAAATTCCCTTTCCCTGACATATACTCACTGCCACCCCTCCCTTCTTTTCTTCCTCACTTCTCTCCTCTGCTTCCTGTTCAGGGTCTTTCATGGACTCAGAGTTTTGCCATATTATTATCCACAGTTCCCTGAATGCTGAATCACTCCATGGCAATTAGCACGGGGCTTGTAGCAGCAAGCACCCCTACATCCCCAGGGTGGCTGCCAACACAGGTTCTTAGATCTGCTTTTCTAAAGGAAAGCAACTCAATATGGGTTAACAAGCTTAATTTAATCAATCAAACCTATATGGTTTACCTAGTTCCTGGGAAAAAAGGTCAGCACCCCGAACTTTCAGAGTATACAGACAAAAGTTACAAGACAGAGAAAGAGATCAAGCAGACAAGCTTACAAACTGTCCAACCATTACATCCATACCAAATCACAGTTTCCAGAGAGGGAAGCATCAACATCTAGGTTTTCAAAGCCCAGGGACTCTCAATGGCTGCCCAGATTCTCATCTGGTCAAGTCACACAACACTTCTCAAACTGAGCCCCAAAGCAAAGCCTCACATCAGGGATTATATAGCCTTCTCCTGGGTCAGAGAATGTAACCACCCTCCTGACCCACTGCCCAATCACACAGTGTCAAGGTGTGGGCATTCCTGAAAACCAAGCCTCCTGCTACATGCTCCATGTGACCACATTCAGCCTATTAGGGGGCAGAATATATTTTTAAATTAAGGAAGGTTCTCTGAGTCTCTTTAGCCTATCAAAGGGCCTAGGGGCAGGGAAGATCTTTAAATTTGCATTTCCATTACAGGGCTTTACCATGTCTAGTTTTCCTGGGTTGGAAACTAGCTAGAGTCTGTTGGCTTCTATTTTCTCTTTTCTCTATCACCTTTTCAGTTTCCTAAATAGAGGTTTCCTGAGGGGGCAACATGCATTATTTAGGAATTCTCATTCCCTGAAACACTGCCTCTGCTTGAAGTACCCAAACAATTCCCCGTTGACATACATATTGACTTGGATTCCTTCCTCCAGGAAAATGAAATATTGACCTTTCATCCTTTATACAGAAACTTGTTTCTATGTTTTGTCACAAACACCCAAGAACTGCCTTGCATTTCTTGCAGGAATGCCTACTTCACCAATTATCAGCTTCAAGAAAACTCCCTGATGCTCTCTTATAACTCTGAAAGTAATTCACTATGACCTGCATCTGTGAAACCTCTTTGCCTTCTGCACAAACCTGCCACCTCTTCAAAGTCTATTGTGTTGAAGATGTGGATGGTTTGAATTAGAAGAAAATGTCAGCAAGATATTACTTTATTTTTCATTTTACCTAGCTCTGAATGAGGGATGGGGAGGGGGTAAATGGTTTGGTACAGTATGGGGGTAGGGAAAATAATGAAGTGGGACTTATCTTTTAGATTGTACATAAATTAGTGAGAACTCAGAATAAATTCAATCTCTCTAATTCACTTTTTAAAATTAGATGACAAAATAATGCTTACTTCATTGGTTCATCATAAGTAGATGATACTTCACATGTGTAGCCCTTGACATAATAGGAATCAAAATAGGAGGTGATTCTATTTCAAGAATTTGTAATAATTCCTTCTCTTTAACACATGAATGTGTTCAATATTGGCAAAAGAACACGTTGCTACCAAAACTGAAATAAGATCCTTGAAACAGAAAGGATGTTGCCATGGAAAAATGAAGTAACACTCAGTGCAGCTGTGATGCATTAATGAATAGGATATTTTTTTAAAAGATCATTTGTGTTTGGTGTGGCTCAGAGGGTCCCAACCAGATGGTTTCCATGAACAGGATCTGACCCCCGGCTTGAGGACTTCTTACTGGCAGATTACTTCATTTTCTTTCCCTTGGATTGTCAGATCCTTACATTAATGCAAGATTTACTGCTGTAGATTTATATTCAGTTACATAAATCACTCAGCATTTTACATTAAACCACAATTTTAGACATACAGTTTAGCAGTTATTTAAAAAGTGTAAAAAGATTTATATGATAGCTTTAATATAGGTTATTAATGTAACCTAATAATGACTTTGAACTATTTGGATTATGTATATAGCAATTCTTTGCCCATCAATAAAGGAACCTTAAAAAGGAACATTATATTCCTTTTTAAAATCTATTCAGTTGTCATTTATATTTGCTATTTCCTACACATTTATGTAATTCATTCCAGTGAACTAAATATTTCTTAGGTAACTGATTTTAAAATATGCTGTATATTATATCTGAAATTCTAGCAGTGATAGGAATAGAGATTAGAGCTGTTATTTCACTGATATAAGGAACTTCTGTTTAAGGAAACTGTGACTGCCAACAAAGGTTGCCTAAGAGCACTGAGAACTTAGATTGGTTGCTAGCCCAGGGTCATATGGCCAATATGTATTTATCACAGTCAGTATCTGAGCCCAGGTCTTACTGGCTTCAAGGCCAGCTTCATTCATACTTCTGCTCATGCTCTCACCTATATCAACTTTTATTTAGTAACGAGTCAACTATACAATTAGATATTTTTTTTTATTATTCTTTACCCTGCTTAATTGAAATTCAGTTAATTAAAGAAAGTGCACAAATTAGCTTGTATGTAATATATACATAAAGCTCTTTGCATGCCTTAAATCAATATATAAACATTAACTATTATATTTCATCTATTGTAGTTTTAAAATTGTATGATATGTCTTTTGAACTATGGATTCTGCGTGTTTTACAGTTTGAGTAGATATAGTAGTTTATTTTTAAATTGATGAAATATGAACATCATGGATTTGATTATTGTGTATTTTATGCAATTTTGATTCTGGCATTTGTCTGTAATCAACAAAATTCCTGCAGGTATGTGTTTTAGGAATTCAGGGAGCTTTAATTTTATTCCTGGAACTAATCCTTCCACAAGCATAGGTTGTAGCCCTCTGTTAATTAGTAAATAGCCTTTGAGAGTTTCTGTGCTTTAAAAATTCATCACTCTGCAGCACTTGAACTGATTTGAGTTTAGGATGTTCCTGGAACAATGGACTTGTATGTAATCAGTCACTACTGTTGTACTTTGAACCCTATAAACTAGGTCGAGGTCTTTTGCTTGCAGAAACTTCAAGAACCCAGGGTCATATCTACATTGCTGTGAGGTATCAGCTAGGATGTTAGCAGCTATGAGATTTATGTAGGGTTTACTTAATGTGTGTATAAATATATATATATATATGTATATATATATGTATTTTTTTAATAAACTTTTTTGATAAGAGTGGTAACATCAGCATTATTATCATTATTATTATTAGTGGTCCATAGTGCCAGCCATTATTGATTGAGAAAATGCACTTTGTGTACATTTTAAAATTTGTATAATTTTAACCGTGTTTAAAAATCTAAATGTGACATGTCTGTAAGAAGACAAAGTCATTTCTTTTGCAGTATAAATAAAGTACATTCTGGGATCTTGGATCAATAAACCACTTATCAAATACATAATTAATTTCATCTTCTAACTCAAATAGCACTAGAATAAGAAACAAACCCAGACTTCATGTAACAATGTATTTATTTTTGCAAAATTCTACTTAGATTTTTCTTCAGTGAATTCATGTCAGTTTGTCTAAGCAAAACTGCTCAGAAATGTTGAAGTAAAGATGAATATCTGTGCTTTATTTGCCAGGCTGGCAAATTATTTATGGTATCAAGGAATTCCAACTCTATTACATATCATTATTGCTCTCATGAGGGAATATATCTGCCCCAAGGGGAGGAGTATCCCGGCATTTTGTGTTTAGTTATCTTTCAGCAAATATGGTCCCATTACTGATATGGATTCCCAGAATATTTGAGGATTTATCAGATATTGTTGAGTTATAAAGCAGTGAACCAATTTTGTTTTTATCACATCCTTAAATAACATCAAATGTCCAAGACATTTAGAAGAAACTAACAAACATATTTTGTACTTTCTTAACAAAGCATTCAAGTGTGCAAGCTGTTGAGGCTATTTGATATCCAGGTGCAGAGTATTACTTGCAAGAGCCAACTAAGACTAACAGACGTTAGTCTACATCGCCTCCGAATTCAGAAGTCATGATGAGTTCAGTCCTTGGTTTGGGCTTAGTCAGCCTTGCTTAAAGTCTCCAAGGGTCTGGCAAAATTATCAGAAATTTTCCATAGTAGACTTGGTGACTGTATTGTGTAGATGATGGAGGGGAATGAATTTCACTTGAATTCATATCATAGTTCCCAATATAAAGGGTGACAAAAGACATAAATCTTTTATTTATTTATTGCTCCCTTCATTGCTATTTGTGTGTGTATGTGTATACAAAAGTGCCCACTCAAATATATATGTATATATATATGCATATATATAATATCTGGTTTGTAGTGAGCATATCAGTATGTAACTAAAAGATTTACTCATTTCAGACTGGCCAGAGTTTGAGCTTGGACCTTTTCCCCTTATATTTTAGTCTGTAAACTACAAAGGAAAGGAATAATTCACATTGAAATAAATCTTTTCAGAAAGTAACAGCATATAAAATGCTAGTCATCTCTAAGGCCTTAGCTGGTGCTAACAAAAGCTAATGAACTGCAAAAGAAGGAGGATTTTCTCACCTTTTTTGCCAGCACATTTTCTAACTCAGTCATGTTTCTTGGAAAGAGCTGTGGAAAGGCAGATATATTTTCAGCTTATGTGGCTATGCCCTTTTGATCAAGTTTATAGACAGAAACAGCACCTTTTCACATAGTATTTTTTTTTTACCCAGTAAATGTGACTCATAAAGACTTTAAGATTTCTTTGGTAGTGTTGCATGTTTATTCTAGTGAAGATATCATAAGTGCATTTTTAAAGAAAACTTTAGTCTGATTCCTAATCTGTGAAACACTTTTATTTCCTTTTGTTTTCCAGCTTGAAATACAATCCTGTTGTGTTTTCATCCCAAATGACAGCTTGCCTTCCCCAAGTACAATTGTATCTGGTGACATTCCTGGAACAGTAAGAAGTTGGTACCATGGACAAACCAGCATGCCAGGAACGCTTGTTCTGTGTTTACCTCAGATAAAGATTATTAGTTCTGGACACAAGTACATGGAACCTTTGCAAGAGATCCCATTTGTTATCTTGCGACCTATTCTTGAAGAAGGTAAACTTATTAAAAATCTTCCTGTGGTCATTATATGTTGTATATTATATTTTTATATTTGTGTATTTTTTCTTTCACATATATTTATATTCATGTAAATCAGGTTTCAGACTGCAAGATTTTTACTTTTCAAGGTAAAGTGAGCTAAAAATATTGGCATATATATTTATGTGTACATATATCCACTTATATAAGAACATAAATACTGACTGACTAAAAAAACTATATGTGTTTGATCCAGCACTATAGTGCTTGGAAATTTTTTGGGGGGAAAAGACAAGATTTTGAAGAGTTTGTTCTTTTTACTTCCTATATTTGAATTAAGAATGATTAGCTATTTAAGAAAGAACGTTTATAAAAACACTTTGCAAGCATTAAAGCACTATTGTATAAATGTTGCTATTGTTAACATCTCTTAAAAAGCTAAGGCATCTGACTTTGTTGACGTTGTCTCTGGGGACTAGGTAGTGCAGTGAGTAGAGCACCGGCCCTGAAGTCAGGAGGACCTGAGTTCAAATTTGGCCTCAGCACTTAACGCTTGACCTTGAGCAAGTCACTTAACCCCAAATGCCCTGCCTTCCCCCCTCCAAAAAAAAAAAAAAAAGATATGTTGTCTTTGTCTGTATATAGCACAATTTATCCCTTTACGGCTTAATTTTTTTTCTTCTAATTTTAAGTTCTTTGATGATTATTTCATTTAATTCCTCCTCTAAAACTAACAACTTTTATTTTTACACAAATTCGTATCTTTCTCAACTTGACATATTTGATTTCATTCTATATGGGAAGCTAGAAAGGTTTATTGAGTCAAATCACAAAGTAAATAATAATGTTGACTTATATTTTACCAACAGGCTTAACTTTTTGAAAATGGTAGGCAGTTCATATTACTATTCTGTAAGTGTATGAATCTTTGTGTTTCTCAAGTTTGCATCATAATATTGCTATTGGGAAGTAGACCAGATTCTTTGTAGTCTGTTACTCTTAACTTTCCCTTCCTGTTTTCCTTACCAATTTTTTAGAAATCTGGGTGACACTCTTGGAAAATTCTTTTAAGTGCTGCAGAAGATGACATTTTCCTTTCTCTAAGTTGATATAGATACATGGTGTTAAATGTAGTTATTATAGAACCTTGTTGTCATAAGGAACCTTAGGAGTGACCTAGTTTTAGTTCTATCCCTTGTAGAAGTTTCTTCAACAGCTATCTCCACATCTCTGTCTCCACATCTCTGTTTCCACATCTCCATCTATGTGTATAAGAATTACCAATGACATAGAGTTAACTATTGATCAAAGCAACTTTTTCCCTCATATCCTGTGTCAGCCATGGATTCAACCTCATCTAAAACTTGCTTTTCTATTTTTCTAATCCAGTTATCATGACATGCTGAACTTTGCCAGCGCCTTGATGCCCACACCAAAAATCATGCCCTGAATATTTTAGCCCTTTCATCTGCCATGGGTATTGTACTGACTTGTGCCTGCCTGTTCTGAACCACCCTTTCAGGAAAACCCCAGCCTAATTCACTTTGCTCCCCCTTTCTTGAAACAGCTCCTCACATCCTTCCCAGCCACCTTGCCAAAACAACTGTAACCCCCTTTTCCCTTCACTTTCTCCAATTCTTCAGAACTTGACACATAGTAAACTCTTAATAATTGCTTTTAGTTTCATTCATTCTTGGACCTTATATTTTTTAGGTTCATCTTCCTACCGTTATCCTTCATATTAGCTATCATCTGATCTCTGACCTCTGCACTTGTGGTCTCATTCAGCCCAGTCAACATTATAACATCAATGTAGTGGCAGAAACGAGTGTCCTCAGAAAATAAGGCCTATTTCAGGTCTCTATATACCAAGCTGTCATTATGAAGGAAAATTCAAGTAACTTTGAGGAAGGAAGGTATGATGAGCTCCCCTTCCTATTTAAAAACAAACTACTCCTAAATGTGTCAGCCACTGGAATAAGGAAAAAGGCATTACTGTGTTCAGTAAGCCAAAACCACTAAGCTGGGTCCTGGGCTACCTGTTCTATAATAACAGGAATGGAAGGGGTTGTAAATATTAGCTTTGTTGAGCTCTTAATAACCTACTCTTTGATTCCAAGTATCATATTTGCCTTCTTCCTTGGACACATAAGATATCATAAAGGTAATTAGCATAACAAAATAATCCAATCTTTTTATCTCCACCAAATGGGGTGTCTGCCATGTACCTTCACCTGAGCCCTTTTAGTAGTCTTATCTCCTTCTTTCCTTCTTTTCAACACTATGTTTCATGAATCACGCCCAGAACTCCTCATTGGAAGAGGTTATCATCACTCTTTGCTTAGCCTCATATATTGGACACGATAAGCTCGTCCTGTTATTCCCAGATTGTTTCTGAGGGCAGCCATTTTTGCCTAAAGTGTTTTGATTTTTGCTGGAATTTCACAAATGAATTTCATGAATTAAATTTTCCCAGTGCATGATGTATCTTCCTTTCATCCCCAAAGCTTCTATTTGCTTGGTCATCTAATTTCCTGCTCACATTTCAACAACTGAGTTTCATGAATTAGTCTTTCCAAGCTTGTGTGATCACATGGGTAGGGACACCTAGAGCTAGAGCTTAAAGCTACTCAGGTGGGGCTCTACCCAGATGGACCTAGATGGCTCAGGAGGTGAAAGTGAGGCTGGTGACCTTGCACAGCTCTCCCTCACTCAAATCAAAGTCACCTGCAAGTCATGTCATCATTCCCCTGATGCCACAGTCCTCTTAAAAAATGAAGGACAAACACAACAGCAGAACAACAACAAACACAACAAGGGACCTACTTGCCTGTAAAACAAACTAGGCATAGGGATAGAGGAGAGATTGTGTGGGAGATGGCATGAATCCAGTTTACCCAAACTGACTCTTAAGAATTTAACCTTTTTTTTTTTTTTAAAGCAATTGGGATTAAATAACTTGCTCAAGGTTACACGGCTAGTCATTATTTATGTGTGGGTGCTCATTTTCTGAGGCCGGTTTCGATCTTGGGCCATCCCAACTCCGAGGCCAGTGCTCTTACTCACTGCACCACCTAGCCACCCCAAGAATTTAACCTTTTAACTACCTGTGTGACCTTGGGCAAGTCACTTAACCCCAATTGCTCTCCAAAAAGCATAATCATAATAATAATAATAATAATTTAACCTCTTGGTCGGCTAGGTGGCATAGTGACTCCACTGGCCCTGGAGTCAGAAGGACCTGAGTTCAAATCCGGCCTCAGATACTTGACACACTTACTAGCCATGTGACCTTGAACAAGTAACTTAACCCCTTGCCCCCTCCAAAAAGAAAAAAAAAAGAATTTACCTTCCTCCTTCCTTGCCTATACTATTGGAGAACTAGTTGCAGAGAAAATTCATTGTTATGGGGCCAGCTATGCAGAACTCCTCCTCTTAGCCACTTAGAACCAAACAGACAGTTCCCATCTGGGGCTTCTCACTAATTTAAATGGCTTTACAAAAGCACATCTTCTGTGAACTCCACAAGCCAGTGAGCTCCGTAGCAAGCTAAAGCTTGGGATTTGCTACCCATTAGATCATGCCCTCCCTAACCATCATTTTAATGACTCATTAGGCTGCTATTTTAAGCTCCTCATTTAACCTCTTAAGTACCATTACAGTAGAAACCTATCCACGATCTGGAAACTTAACAATGTAAAAACAATGGATAGCAATTAAAATTATTGCTAAAAAAAAGAAATAAATCGGGGCGGCTAGGTGGCGCAGTGAGTAGAGCACTGGCCCTGGAGTCAGAAGGGCCTGAGTTCGGATCTGGCCTCAGACACTTAACACACACAAACAAAAACCTAGCTGTGTAACCTTGGGCAAGTTACTTAATCCCAATTGCCCTCCAAAAAGCAAAAAGAAAAAAAAGAACTAAATCACCTGACAATAACATTTAAAATGCTGTAATTTCTAGTTGCTCATTTGGAAAACTACTTCTTTGCATTAACCCCTGAAAAAGCATTGTTGAGGCATAAGTTCGTTTCTGAGTGGCAATGGGAATTAGGCCAAACCCCTAGACTACCAGTTTTAGAGGGAGAGTTTTTGATATCCCTGGTTCTTGGGACCAGTCAAGTCCTAAAAATGACCTTCTTGCCTTCTTAAAGGGAAATAGATTCAAGCTTATATAAAGTATACATTTTCCCTGCAACATTATTTTCCTTTCTCATCCATAGTGATTTCACCAAGTGCTTATTTTCATGAAAACAATTAAGTGTGTAATTTATTTGGACGTGGTATACTTTCTAACAAATATACACACTATGTCCTGGTTGAGTATATTCCTCACAAAACAGTTTATTAGTTGTAATTGAAATTAGGAATATCAATCAGTAAATATTTATCAAACTCCTACTATTTGACAAGCACTGTACTAAGTACTAGGGATACGAAAAAGAGGCAAAAGGCAGCCTCTGCCATCAAGGAGCTTGCAATGTAATGGAAGAGATAACATGCAAACAAATATACACAGACAAACTATATACAGGCTAAATAGGAAGTAGTTAGCAAAGGGAAGGCACTGGAATTAAGAGGGGGTTAGGAGGGCTTCCTGTGAAAGGTAGGCTTTCAGTTGGGATTTAAAGGAAACTGAGGAGTTCAGTAATTGGAGCATTCTGGGGAGGAGGGACAGCAAGAAAGAATGCCCAGAGTCACAAGATGAACAGCCAGGAGGCCGTTGTCACTGAATTAAAGAGGTTGTTACAGGGAGTAAAGGTGTAAGAATACTGGAAAGGTAGGAGTTGGCTAGGTTATGAAGGCTTTGGAATGCCAAACAGAGCATTTTATGTTTGATCCTGGAGACAGTAGTGAGCCACTTAGTTCATTTAGTAGGGTGGTGATATGATGGGACCTTCATTTCAGGAAAATAACTTTAGTGGCTAAATGATGGACTAAAGTAGGAAGAGACGTGGGGTAGACAGACCTGGCAGCAGCCTGTTCCAGTAATCTTGGCATGAGATGATCAGGACCTGCACCAAAGGGCAGCAGTAACAGAGGAGAGGAGGAAGACAAGTTCCAGAGGTATCATACAAGAAAAATCGACAGGTCTTGGAAGTAGTTTGGATATGGAAGGAGTTGGGGGTGGGGCAGGACGGTGAGAAGTAGTAAGAAATCTAGGAGAAATCTGAGCTTGAGGAACGGGGAGGATGGTGTTGCCCACTGCAGTGCTGGTGAAGGTGGGGAGCAGTGGGGAGAGGGTTTAGGAGCAAAGATAATGACTTCTGTTTAGGATATACTGAGTTTAAAATGTCTGCAGGACATCTGTGGAGTTCGAGATGTCTGAAAGGCAGCTCAAAATGCAAGATTGGAGACCAGTAGAGAGAATAGGTCAGAAAAGGTAGATTTGAGATTCATCAGCATAGAGATAGTAATTAAATCCATGGAAACTGAGGAGATCACGAAGTGAAGTAAAGAGGGAGACAAGACAGCCCAGGATAGAACTTTGATATCATAAAGTAACTTTTCATTTCCATGCTGACTTTATTTTTAGTTTTGTTGTTGTATTATATTGTTCTTTTGAGTCTTTTTTTCACTCTGTATCATTTAATACTCATCTTCCCTTGTTTCTCTGAATAATTCGTGTTAATTAAGTAATACAGTACTTTTTTTTTTGTCTTAGTGTTTCCAGTAAATGACCATCCCCCCCTTTTTTTTGCTTTTTGGAGGGCAATTGGGGTTAAGTAATTTGCCCAAGGTCACATGACTAGGTTTTTGTTTGTGTGCGTTAAGTGTCTGAGGTCAGATCCGAACTCAGGTCCTTCTGACTCCGACGCTCTACTCACTGCGCCACCTAGCCGCTCCTTTTCCCCTTTATTTACACAGAAGTATTTTAATTTTCTTGATTTCTTCAGCTTAACCAGGTAACAATCTAGTTAACACCTTCTTGTCAAATCATGAATATTTGTCCATGTGCCAAAATAACTTTGTAAAATATGATGTGTAGCTATCCCATCCTATCTGGTTTGTACTCAAATCTTTACTACCTGTTCACTTCAGGCTAGAGTGGACACCACTCTAGACACCATGCTGCTGTTTGCATTGGTAATTTAATGTAACAAACATTGAAAACCATATAAATATATGAATATGAACAAGGTACACACCCTGTTTTGAGATGGCTAGCTTGTCTAGTTAAGATGAGATAAATAAACTAATCAATATAACACCATGTAGAATGTACCAAGAGAGGAGCAAGCAAAATGCTTTTGGATTATGGAGAAAAGACAGGGAAGCTGAATAAAAGGATACTTTGTGAAAGAGGTAGTATTTGATGTTTATCTGGAATGATGTGTTGAAATTTGAAAAGCAGAAATGAGAGGTAAGGACATTCTGAACAAAGGAAGCAGGCAGCTTGCACAAAGCCAGGGAAGTTTGAAAGTACATCTTAAAATTATAAAATGATGAATGATACATTTTAGAGCATAGGATGAAGGGAACATGAAAGACAGTATATTATAATGTACTGAGCCTAGGATAGCAAATGTGGAAATGGAGGGATGAGAACAGTTGAAAAGGTGTTTTCATGTTAGATTCAGCTGATGAGATATATGAGGAATAGATTGATAAAATAATTTTTTAAAATCTGCAGTTTTAAGTCTGAGAGAGAAGTTGTTGATACAATTAGTAGGTTATAGGAAGTTAACCAGAAACTTCAGATTTGAATAGCAGTATTGAGTTTAGTTTGAGATATGTTGAATTTGACATGTAGGCAGGACAACTAGGTGAACATGACTGGCATGCAGTTGTATATATGTCTGTCAAGTAGGACATAAGGGCTTTCTGTCCTTCCCAGTCTTTTTCCCTCCATTTTAAAATCTTTAATTTTTATTCCTTTTGATCTGCCAATTTCAACTTTTAGTCTTCCTTAAATGACAAATTTCTGTTAAATTCCCATCTTATTTTTCCAGTATATCATAAAATATATAACAATTACAGAGGTCTCCATTTGTAAAGCTTAGATATTCTCCAAATTAGTCTAGAAGCCAGTTAGCCAGGAACAATTAAGTTTATTTTGAGCTATTATTCAGCAGCACAAACCAGATGGAGAGGGATAGAATCAGATTTAAACTTCCAAACTCCGTTCATCAGACTCCCTAGGAGAATATAAAGTGGCAACATAACCAACCAGTGAAACATAATATAGAAATAGTTTCTGACCCAAATTTTTGCTCTCATTGGTCAACCGTACTCTGAGGAAAAGAGACCTTTTCAAGAGATTTAAATCTTCATTTGGAATGGAAATGCCAGATATGGTAACTTCTTATTATCAAATTGAATTTTCTATGTTTTCAAGGGAATTTATAAAGAACTTGTGCGCATCTACCAGTAAATGCTTTTTTAAAAAAAATCATGTACGTGACAGCTTATTTTGTACATATCTACATATAATTTGTATATAATCAGTGCTAGTGTTTTTGTAGTAACATTTTTATATGTATCTTAAACTCTTATTAAATACAAAGCCAGATAAAGTATATACCATATTTTCTAAATGGTTGAAATGAATCTTAGTCCCTTTAGTTTTATATCTTTCACTTTCACTATAGCACAACAACCCAGGATTGTGCAAGATGATACTGTACTTCCTGGAGTCTGCCTTTTTTTGATTATTGTTATTCCTGGAAGGTAGATAATAAATTTGAACTCAGATCATAGTTTTAATGATTTAAGATCTGGCTATGGTTATTTGAGATCATAGCACATTCTATATGTAAATTGTACCATGAGTGCTAGTTTTCCTTTAACCATATCATATGATCACTGAACCTAGAATTAGGAGACCTAGGTTGTAGATTGCCACTAATTAGTTGTATGACCTGAAACAAGGCATGTTTTCCTTTTGGTGGAGTTGAATTAGACAATCTGTTTTGTCCCTTTTCAGCTCATGTATTCTGTGGTTTTCTATCACAAGTATGCCTTTTTAAAAGAACTACTGGACTTTTCTCTTTCTGGAGGCAGAAGTTCTTGACAGTTACACTTCTTATAAGTCAATACAATTTTTTTTCGTAGAAATTATGACCATTTTGGTCTCACCTCAGATGTTCTTTTTAAAATATTTTTTAAGTGAGGGCAAGGGTTGGGGGACTACTCATGGAACCTTTTTTTAAAAATAAATTTTCATTTCTTTTATCACCATAATATCCCACATATCTCTCTTCTTTCCATTCCCTGAGAGCCATATCATATAAATATTATTTTTAGAGAGGGGAAAAACAAGTCACAACAACTAATTGATTGAAAAAGTTCAAAAACTCTGCAATAATGTGTGACAATTATGGACCTGCACCTCCACAAAAAGAGAACAGGTTGTAGTGTCCTCTCATATCTCTTCATTTGAGTCCCACTTGATCTTTATAATTCTGATACATTTATTTTTGATATTTTTGGTGGGTTATTTCATATATGTTTTCTTGGCTCTGCTTACTTCAGTATGTATCAATTCATATAGATTTTTCTCTGTTTCTCTATATTCATCACATCTTTTTCTTACAAAACAGTAGTATTCCATTACATTCATATACAATTTGTTTAATCATTTCCCAGTCAGTGGGTATCTACTTTGTTTTCAATTCTTAACTATCACAGAAATATTTTGGAGGATATAGGGGGTTTTCTTTTTATTGATTGTCTTCTTGAGGTGTAAGCCTGGTAATGGAATCTCTGGTTCAAAGTGTGTAGACATTTTAGTCATCTTATTTACATAATTACAAATTGTTTTCCAAAATGTTTGTACCATTTCTCAGCTCCACCAACAATGTATTAGTCTACCTATCTTCCTGCTATCCCTCTAACATTGACTGTTACCTTTTTTGATTATTTTTGTCAGTTGGGAGGAGGTTGTAAATTCTTTGCAGTCTTTCTTTTAAGAATTGTTTGTTTATATCCTTTGACCACTTATCTATTATTTATTCATTTTTCCTTTGTATGTTTTTCTTTATCCCTATGTTTGAACTTCAGAATTTCTATGAAACTCCGGTCTTCCAATTTGGTTAACTTGTTTTGTGTGCTTGCATTCAAGTCATTGATAAAAATGTTGACCTATCTGACAGCAAGGACAAAACCCAATAACTGTTATAGAGATTTCTTTGAAACTGCTATCAAAAAGTTATTAGTGATTTCTTTTTTTGTTTTTGCTTTTGCCTTTTGGAGGGCAGTTGGGGTTAAGCAACTTGCCCAAGGTCACACGTCTAGGTTTTTATTTGTGCGTTAAATGTCTGAGGCCGGATCCGAACTCAGGTCCTTCTGACTCCAGGGCCAGCACTCTACTCACTGCACCACCTAGCCGCCCCTATTAGTGATTTCTTAATTGACAAATCTGATGGCCTTTTTTTGTCCTTATTATTATTATTATTTTTTAGTCCTTATTCTTCTTGACCTATTTACTAACAGTGTTGGTCACTTTTTCTTCCTGCACCCTTTCTTTTCTCTGGATTTTCATGACTACTTCTCTGGCTTTCCTACTCTCTGCCTGATTGCTCATTCTCTATCTCCTTTGCTGGCTTATCATATATCTCCTGTTGTAACTGTTTCAAGTGTTCCCCACAGTTTTGTCTTGGATTCTCTTTTATTTTCTCTCTTAGTGCTCTCATCAATTCCTATGAATTATCTCTGTGAAGATGATTCATACATCTATATAGCCAACATTAATATCTCTTGCATTTTGGTATGTTGAAAATGGAACTTGGTCTCTTTACCCCAAAACCTACCTCTATTCCAAACCTTCATATTTCTGTCAAATGTACCATCATTATACCAATCTCCCAGGTTCCTAACCTTGGTATTCTTTATGCCTCATTCTCCTTCACATATCCAGCCACGTGCCAGATCTTGACATTTCTAACTCTATAAAATCTGATCCCTTCTATATATTCATATAGCCACCACCTAAGTTTAGTTGCTGTAAAGCCAAGCACAAGCAGCTCTCCTGAGGACTGCTGCTGTAAATAGCTTTAAGGTTCTGATCACATAGTATAGTGAACTCTCTATTCAGCAAGAAACTAAAGCAAAACATTCATAGAAACCAAAGTATAACATTCACAGTGACATATCATTAACAACTTATTATTTAAGTGGCCACATAGTCTTAAACAAAAGATATCATTCAGTAAGTCACAATTTGAATCATTTGATATACAGTACCCATCTAAAGTCTTCTTTCATCTTAATTGGAGACTGGCTTCCAATCATCTTTAACTCAGTAATCTTTAAGGGTGTACTTCACACAAAGTACATAGGTCTCCCATCCCTAGGTCACAGCAAATCATAATCTTGTCATTCAGCGCTAAGTACCCAAGTACTGCATCAATACAGACAAACATCCATTCTTCCTCCAAGTTCTGCTTGGTCCCAGCTTGTGTTCCTGCTTTTATATGGCAGATTCCTCCCACTGTTGGCTTCACAGGTTCTGTTTCTAACAGAGACTTGATATAATCACAGTCAAGGCTCAAAAACACTTGAAGAACTGAAAAAAGGAGCTAAGTACTGAAACAAGGTAAGTACTCCTTTACTTGCCATTACATTGCTTATCTAGATTATTGTAATAGTCTCCTAATTGGGTTCCCTGCTTCAAGGTTTTCCTTACTCCGGTCCATCCTTCACCTTGCTGCCAAAGGATTTTCCTCGAGGTCTGGCTGTGACTTCTTATCACCTCTTAGAAAAAATGTAAACTCTTTTATTTAGCTTTCACACTGTGGGTCCAAACTATCTTTCTAACCTTATACATAGTGATCTAGCTAAACTAAAAATCTCTATTCCCCATATACAGCACTGTATCTTCTATCCCAGTGCCTTTTCCGTGGCCATTCCTCCATGCCTAGAATGTACTATCTTCACCACTTCTTCATAGGATCTCTCTTTTTCTTCAAGATGCTGCCCAAGCACTGCCTTCTACTTAAAATCTTTCCAGATTCCTCTAAGTATTAATGCCATTTCCCCTAACAAACTTTCATTTTTACATATCCTCTTTATATTTATCTCTATGTACTTAAATGTGTGCATGTTGTCTTCCCTGATAGAATATGTGTTCCTTGAGAGCTGCTATTATTTTGTTCTTTATGTTTTTATTCCTACTGACTAGCATAGTGCCTTTTGCATAGTAGGTTCTTAATAAAGCCTTATTGATTGACTGATTCTTTTTCAGTTCATATAGATCCATTATTAAGTACTCTTCGATTTTCTATTTTGGTTGGCCTCTTAATCAGCCCAACTTTGTTATCTGCCAACCCACATCTCTTCATCTCATCAACAAGTATAGCATGAGGGTCTTTATCAAAAGGCTTGCCAGACTTTCTTTAGATCTATTGAATTCCCTTTTTCATTATAGGTAAACCATAAAAAATGTAGTCTACCCTAGTCAGGCATTATTTGTTTTTGTTGAATTTATGCTTCTCCTTATAATGTATTCTAGAATTGTGTCAGGAATCAAAGTGAACTCTACTTTGAAAACTGAATCTACTCTTCTCCTTTTTGAAAACTAGGATAGTATTTCCCTATCTCGACTTCATCAAGATCTTTTCCATCCTGAATAATTTTCCAGTTTTTTAAAGGTTACCAAAAGTGATTCGACAGTCATACCTAAAGTTCCTTTATTACCTTAACATGTGCTTCATTTGCCCCTCCTGTTTTCTGTGCATTGAGAGTATGTACCCCCCTCACTTATTTGGAGTATCAGTTCTCCATTAACCATTCTTGTCTTGTGCTGATGAGCCTACTTGGAAGAGAAAGAAAAAGCAAAATAGAATCTAAGCAGTTCTGCCTTCTCTCTATCCTACAATTTAAAAAATAGTGAAAAAACTTTGAAAACCATAACATGCATATAATTCATCTTTGGGGCCTTAGCAAACATCTCTTTGTAAAAATATTGGAAAAATCCTTTGTTGCCAAGACCATCATAGTGTGAGACATTTCTCAGATAGGTGCCTTCTTTCTAGAGTGAACAATACTACAAATATGATGGCATTAAAGAAGCAAGAAGTTCTAACTGAAAAGATTGTAAGATTATTTTTCTGAGAATATGTAATCCTTAGGTACCTAGAATTCAGAATGAACCTATTGATTTATTTAATTTGATTTTAATTGCCTTTTTTTTGCCTTTTTTTTTTTTTGGAGGGCAATTGGGGTTAAGTAACTTGCCCAAGGTCTTTTTTGTTTGTTTATTTGTTTGTTTGTGTGTGCGTTAAGTGTCTGAGGTCGGATCCGAACTCAGGTCCTTCTGACTCCAGGGCCGACGCTCTACTCACTGCGCCACCTAGCCGCCCTTAATTGCCTTTTTGAGAGAGGTGATCTCTAATGTACCTACAGTCATTTTTGATAAAGAGTTTTGGTCAATATCAGTGTAGTGAGTTATTCTAAAAAGTAATTTTGGGGCAGGTAGGTGGTGCAGTGAGTAAGAGTGCCAGCCCCAGAGTTAGGATGACCCGGGATTGGTTCCGGCCTCAGTATTTAGCATCCACACATAAATAACTAGCCGTGTAACCTTGAGCAAGTTACTTAACCCCAATTGCTTTAATAAAAATAAATAAATAAAAAGTAATTTCGCTGAGGATCACAGATATAATTTGCTAACAGCTAACTAACATCTCTAAGCAGATGGGTTCCTTGTTATATTATGCCTAGTGTGAAGTTTATTTTTTCTTCTTAAAAGAGTTGCATGCATCTTTAATAAAATATTTTGACAGTAATGGAGTATTGAGATCATTCATAAATTAAAATTTTGCTATTATTGGATCCAGTAAGTTTTTATAGAAACTGATGGGAAAATTGTTCATCAGCTGTGAAAAACATGAGGGATACTTTTCCATGTAATTCTGGTTCACCTAAGAAGTTTATATATTGTTCTATTTTGGGTTGTTTTTATATCATATTTTGATCACACTTTCCACTTGTTCTGAAGGATGGTGGTGTACTCTTGCTATGATTTTATTTCCACTGTAACTCACCATCTTTTACTTTAATCCTTAAGCCATGCATGTAAGCTGGTGGGGAGCAGGGAGCATAGAAGAGGAGACTTCCCAGATGTGAATATTTTAGTAGCTTAAAAAAAAATTAAATCTCTTGGAAGACTTGTTTGTTTAGTATAAAAAAGGCAAACTCCTGCATTGCCAAAAAATATAATTAATAAAATTGACAAAGAAAACATTATCCTATCATTCTTATTATATTAGTGTTACATCAGGATCAAAGAACTCTGAGACAGCCTAATACATGTTATGTATGATTAGATTCATACAGTTTTAAAGCTGAAAAGATTTTAGATATCATCTAGTTGAACTTATTCATTTTAACAAATGAGAATACTGAGACCCAGAGAATTTAATGGAGTTGCTTAAATTACTATAAAAGTAGATTAGTGGCAGATTCAACACTAGCATATAGATTTTCTGATTCAGAGTCCTGTATATTTCCTATTGTGCCATGCTACTGTTACTTAGGTATGTTATCAAGCTTTTATGTAAAGAAGAGGGAGAAAAAAACCACAGTGCTCATTTTCTCTACTCTTTGCCATTTATATTTTGTTAATCCTGTCTGCCACTCACATGACAGCCATACTAATTTGGGCCTTCATTTACTGCTCCTTGACCTACTGCAGTATTCTCTTAATTGGTTTCTCTGCTTGCAGCCTCTGAACCTCTGATGTTGCTGGTCTGATAATATAACTCTTCTGTTCTAAAATTATTAGTGCCTTGCTATTGTGTCTGGGCTAAAGTATAAACCCTAGCACGTATGGCCTTCTACACAACAATCTGAGGACATTCTAACTTTCCACCCTTTCCATACTCATATTAGCTTTCTTGTTATTCCTCACCCATTGCATTGTTTATCCTGACTATGTGTTTTTTCCCCAGGCTTCCCCTCAAGTTTGGAATGTATTTCTCCATACCTCTGCCCCTTGGATTCCCTAATTCCTTCAGAGCTCAGTTCAAGGGCCATCTCCTACATGAGAGCTTTTCTGACCTCCCCAGTTGGCACTACTTCCCCAATCACCTTGTCTTTATTTTGTCTGTATTGGCAGCCACCCACCAAGAGGTTCCTCAAGGGTAGTGACAATGACAGTTTCCATTTCTTCTCTTTCTCACCAGCACCCAACAGAGTCTCCTACCCTTAGTAACCTTTAAAAGATATTTGTTGATGATTGATCAGTTACTTTCTTTCATAAATTCTAAGTTCCAATCAAAGGGAAATGCCAGTTTTTCCTTGAAGTTAACATTTACTTGCCCATCTTTATTAATTTGCTTAAGTTTCTCACACATCCCTGGAAGATACACACACCTTTTCTCTGCCTTTCAGGACTCTCACTTTCGAAAACTCAGTTTATCTTTCTTTAAGGAACTTTCCTTGGTCTACTGTATATCTGTTTATCTTTGCATATGCTATGTTCTCTTCTTCCTCTTTGAGCAGGAAATTGTCTGTTTTAGTTTGCCTTTATATGTCCCATTTTTAGCACACTGCACTGCATGTAAAATTCATTCACAAACATTTATTGAATTGTTGGATTGAACTGAATTATGTATTTCCAAGTCTACTTATGCTTACTTATTTTAAAAAATGGTAGTAGTATTCTTTACATCCCCCAGTTGCTGTAAAAAACAACAACAACAACCAAAAAAAAAAAAACCCAACCAGATTCTTTCCCAATTTTCCCCCTACAAGTTTTGTACTATTGTTCTAAGCTCTGGTGAGATTCACTTAAATTAAACTCTAAAAATTGAGTCCTGAAAATAATTGTTTTAGGTATTCACTTTGTAATTTTGCAAATTATATAAGTGACATTGACTTAAAACCTTTTGAATCAATGTTCCCCCTATATAAACTACTTCCTAGGAAAAAAAGTAGATAATTAGATTTAGCATTAGCTTTTTCAGGTCAATCAGTAAATCCATTATCATTATCATCATCACCACCATCATCATCATTATCATCACCTGACAATCATCGTATGACTTCTCTCTGATTTTATAGCTGAAGAAACTGAGGTGCAGAAAAGGTTAAATGACTTGCCCAAGGTCACACAACTGGTAGGTTTCAAGACTGGAGTCCATTCTCTGACTTTAAATTTTTCCAGTGCATCAAAGTGAAGCACAAATGACAAAATGGACTTTCAAATTTATATAATTGATGAAACAAGGAAGAAAGAAATTATGGGTGTGTATATATGAATGTGTATATGTATATGCATACATATGATAAGATTTGTGGTGTTAAGAGTTTTGTGATCCCTAGGACTTCATTGATTCTATAAATTAATCATTCCCAAATTTAATTCAAAAGGATGCTGGGAAACAAGTATTCCTCAGACCAGTGATCGTGGGGTTTTTTTGGCCAGGCAAAAAAACTACTTTGACAGTAGTAACAGTCTTAAGTTCCAAGATATTACTATGCTGCTTTACTAGCTTTGTGATTTGGCATTTACCGTGGTGGTCAGTTCTACTGGGCCTACCACATGGCTCATTGGGATTGCAGAGCTAATGAAAACTACTGCTGAGGTGCTCATTAAGATCCTCCTCTTCAGACCTGAGGTTTCCTTTCACCCTCAGTGTCAAGTTTCAGCTGTCCAAAATAAGTAAAGTCATCTTATGTTAATGCACAATGCCATATTGTCTTCATCTCACATCTTAAGCTACCAGTACAGTAGAACCTCTTTAATCCAGACTTTGTTCATTTGAATTTAGGTTAATTTCTCTGTTAAAATTTGAGGGTTGTCTGTAACATTTTACTCTTAAATACTTCAAACTTCAGTAGTTCTGTGATCTGGTCAGTGTGCAGAGTCTAACCTTTTTCATGCTTTCTCATCCTGTGTAATTCTTCCCAAGATGAGCATTCTCAGTTCCTTCAACTCTTCCTCATATGATATGATACTGAGTGCTTCTCACTCTTGATTTGTTTGATAATTAAGATCTTGTTTTCTTCTAGACATTCTCCATCTATTTCTTTTTACAAAAAGCCAAACTTATTACTCAGAACCAAACCCAGTACTCTAGATGTAGTCTGACCAGGGCAAAATATTGTATAACTTGTTCACGACAAGTACCTCTTTTAATATAATCTAAGTATAATTTAGGTTTACCTTATACTTTTGAGTTTATTCACTTACAAAAACTCCCAGTTCTATTTCATACAAACTGCTGCCAAATCACTCATGCCTCCCACATCAGGTAATTTTGAAGATTTTTTTTTCAACCCAAATATAAGAATTTCCAGTTTCTATTAAATTTTTTCCTATGAGACATGACCCAATATTTTATCTTGTCAAAAACTTTTTGGATTCTGACTTTCTCATCCAGTTTTTTAGCTACACCTCCTAACTTTGTATCATCTATTAATTTAATAAACGTGGCTTCTAAGCTTTTATCTAATTTATTGATAAAATAGTTAAGACCACTGTGCAACTCCTTTACAGACATTCTTTCAAGTTTGTTAAATCAGTAATGGCTACTCTGTGGGTTCTCCCTTGTTATCTAGCATGCATCTCTATCTTGTCTATGGTGAGAAGGTATTGAGTGAACAGGGGTATAGCACAGCCTGTGCATCTGGTCATCCCATTCCTGATGGCTGTCTAACCTCAAGCTCAGTAACAATAGGAATCAACAACATGATATCGAGTGATGAAATGGAAATATACAAAGGGTTTTGAGAGCAATTCCTCCACAGGACCATCATCTGACTCCTTCCTTCTTCCCACTATGGGCCAGAGACCATCATAGCCTCTTTTTTGACTGAATTCTTGTTGCATCTTCCTTCTCTTACATGCTTCCACTTCTGTGTGGAAGACCTAAGCCTTAATTCCTCCTTTCTGTAAGTTAAAATGTACCACACAAAGACCTCTTGCTTTTAGCATCATAACTTGGTCCTACTTTTTGTGTGTTTAAGGATCTTTAGTCTTCTAAATCAATGTAAAAGATATGTTTTTTGCTCCTACTTGTCCAATTGCTCCTGTTTAGTATCCTTTCCTGGATAATTGACTCATCCAGGACCTATTGTCTCCTGAAGCTCTGGCTCAGACTTTCTTCTCTTTACTCCCTATATGTACTTTATGATATCAGCGATTCAGCTACTATCTCTATGAAGATGACTCACAGACCTGTATCTCCAACATTAATCTCCCCTTTCTGCATCATAGAATTCTTTGCTATACATCTAGACCTGGAAGTCCCCACTAGCCTCTCAAACTCATGGTGTATAAAACAGAATTAATTATTTTCTACCTCTAAACCCACTCCACCTCCACACATTCTGATTTCTGTTGAGGACACAACCATCCCCCAAACACCTGGTGTTACACCTTTGGAATCCAGTCTTCTTTTTCCCTCACCCTTTTTATCCCAAATATGGCCACTTATTATCTCTTCCACCTCTACCATATCACTTATCTCTTCACTTCTCTCTATCACCAGAACTATCTTCTAATTGGTCATACTGCTTCTAGTTTTTACATAAATTTCTAATCTATCTCCCCATACCTGCAAAATTAATGTTTCTAAAATGTGGGGTTATGAGATACAGAGAGGGAAGGAAATAAACTTTTATACAGTGCCTATAATGTGCCAGGCATTGCGCTAAGCACCTAATGGATATGGTCTCATTTTATTCTCATTGCTTGGTTGTTGTCCTTTGTTCTTGAAGGAGGATCAAAATGACATAATTATGTTGGGGTCAAGGTACAGTGTGTCCGACTGTAGCTGATCAGACCACTGTGAGCTCAGAAGGCTCTACCAGAGGTTGGGCACAAATAGTTCATCTAAACATTTGGCATGGAGATGTCTCTAAATTTGTGCATCTCAACATGTCTCTTGAGCTACTACAATTCTTTTTTTTTACCCAGTTACATATCAAGAAAAAATTTAGCACTCATTTTTACAAGATTCTGAGTTCCAAATTTTTCTCCCTTCTTCCCCTCCCCCTTCTGAAAATGAGGCAGTTTGATAGAGTTTATACATGTGCTATCATGTAAAAATATTTCTGTATTAGTCACAGTTGGGAAAAAAGAAACAGCTCAAAAGGGGAAAAAAAACACAAGAAAGAATATAAAGTGGCTTCTCCAGCAAGCCTCGCCATCTTCGCCCCGCCCCGCCCCCACCGTCTACAGCGCAAAGGAGAGGGGGTCTTCTTCCCCCTTGGAATCTTGAGCCGTTATGTTGGAGTTTGAGATGGAGAGGGCCACCCTGGCTACCTGGAAGGAGTGAGTAGAACAGGAGCTGGACAGAGTGGTAACCTTCTGGACCAAGTATTCCCATGATTCTGAGCACGGGGGTTTCTTCACCTGCCTCACTAGGGAGGGCCAAGTGTATGATGATCTCAAATATGTGTGGCTACAGGGGAGGCAGGTATGGATGTACTGTCGCCTTTATCGGAACCTACAGCGTTTCCACTGGCCTGAGATCCTGGATGCTGCCAAAGCAGGAGGGGAGTTCCTCATCCGCCATGCCCGAGTAGCCCCCCCCCCCCAGCAAAAAAGTGTGCCTTTGTGCTAACCCGTGATGGTCGCCCTGCCAAGATTCAACGCTCAGTCTTCAGTGAATGCTTCTATACCATGGCCATGGATGAACTGTGGAAGGCCACTGGTGACCCCCGATACCAGAGGGAAGCTGTGGAGATGATGGATCAGATTATATACTGGGTTCGAGTGGACCCCACTGGCCTGGGCCAGCCTCAGCTCTCAGGAGCTCCAAAGGTTGACTCTATCTATGGCCGTGCCCATGATGGTGCTCAATCTGGTGGACCAGCTTGGGGAGGATGATGACAAGATGACCCAGAAATATGCAGAATTGGGCGAGTGGTGCTTCCAGCAGATCCTGAAACATCTTCAGAGGGATGGACAGCTTGTGTTGGAGAACGTATCTAAGGATGGCACAGAGATACCTGGTTGCCTGGGGAGACAACAGAATCCAGGTCATGCCCTAGAGGCTGGCTGGTTCCTGCTGCGGTATGCTATCCGCCAGCAAAACCCCGAACTCAAGACCCATGTCATTGAGAAATTCATGCTGCAGCCTTTTCAATCTGGCTGGGACAACGAAAATGGGGGAATCTTTTACTTCCAGGATGTGGATAAATTCTGCCCCACTCAGCTGGAATGGGCCATGAAACTCTGGTGGCCCCACAGTGAAGCCATGATCACCTTCCTTATGGGTTACAGTGAGACCAAGGACCCCAACTTGCTCAACCTTTTATGCCAAGTTGCTGAATATACCTTTGAGTGGTTCCCAGACATGGAGCATGGAGAATGGTATGGCTATCTGAACCGTGAGGGCAAAGTGGCTCTCAGCTTCAAGGGGGGGCCCTTTAAAGGTTGCTTCCACGTGCCCAGGTGCCTCTACATGTGCGAGGAGCTACTCAAGGCCCTCCTTGTGGCCTCCTAAGGTCCAGCACCCGAGCACAGCGTAGAGCAGAGCCCCAGCCAGCAGCCGCACCCAGAGGACTCTGCCCCGGGGGACCCAGGGGGCCTCAGCTCCTCCTCTCTATCCCCCTCCTTAAACTCCTCAATGAAGTTTGACCAGCATCTCACTAAAAAAAAATATATATATATAGAGTAAGTGAAAAAAGAGCTTCAGTCTGCATTCAGAGTCTATTAATTCTTTATCTGGATATGGATAGCATTTTCCTTCCTGAGTCCTTTGTATGTATCTTATATCATTTTGTTGCTGAAAACGGCTGAGTCATTCATAGTTGATCATTACACAATATTTTTGATACTGTATAAAATGTTTTCCTTGTTCTGTTCATTTTACTTTGCATCAGTTTGTACAAGTCTTTCCAGGTTTTTCTGAAATCTGTTCATTTCTTATGGCACTATTGTGCACTAATCACACTAATTCTTATTGTATTATTCCATTACATTCATATACCACAGCTTGTTCGGCCATTCCCCAATTGATGGACATCCCCTCCCTTTCCAATATTTTGTTATCATGAAAAGGGTTGTTATAAATATTTTTGTACATATAGGTCCTTTCCCCTTTCTTATGATCTCTTTGGGATACAGACCTAGTAGTGGTTTTACTAGATCACAGTTTGGTTGCCTTTTGGGCATCGTCCCAAATTGTGTTCCAGAATGATTGGATCAGTTCACAACTCCACCAACAATGCATTAGTGTCCCAATTTCTCCACATCATCTCCATTTATCGTTTTCCTTTTCCGTCATATTAGCCAATGTCATAGGTGTGGTGTGGTACCTCAGAGCTGTTATAATTTGCATTTCTCTAATCAAAACTAATTTAGAGCACTTCTTCATATGCCTATAAATAGCTTTGATTTCTTCATCTTAAAACTTCCTGTTCATATCCTTTAACCATTTATCAATTGGGAAATGGCTTGTATTCATGCAAATTTGACTCAGTTCTCTATATATTTGAGAAATGAGGCATTTATCAGAGACACTTGCTGTAAAGATTATTTCCCATCTTTCTGTTTTCCTTCTAATCTTGCTTTGGTGGTGTTTGTACAAACCCTTTCAAATTTAATATAATATAGTAATAATTACAATATAAAATAACGTATAATATAATTTGATATAATTATTCAAAATTATCTATTTTCCATTTTGTAATGCTCTCTATCTTTTGTTTGGTCATGAATTCTTCTGAAAAGACCAGACCATATCTGACAGGTAGATTATTCTTTGCTCTTCTAATTTGCTAAATCATGTCAAAGGTCTGTACTAAATTTTCTAATATTCTATTTACCTCCTCAGTTTCTTTTTTGGTTGTATTTATTGAGTTCTGAGAGCTGACAATTGAAGTCCCCCACTAGTATAATTTGGCTCTCTATTTCTTCCTGGAGCTCACTTATCTAATGCTTGGTACATATATATTTAATACTGATATTGAATCATTGTCTATGATATCATTTAGCAAGATGTAATGTCTTTCCCTATTTTTTAAAATTAGGTTTGTTTCTGCTACAGCATATTGTAGAATTCTGGTTTTTGATCCCCTCTGCTAACTACTTTCATTTTATGGGAGAGTTCATTCACATTCACAGTTATGATTACTACCTTTGTATTTCCCAACATCCTTTTCTTCCTTCTGTCTGTCCTCTCTCTCCTTTCAGTCATTCCCCTTTCACCAGTGTTTTCCTTCTGTCTGCCACCTCCCCTTATCTGCCCTTTCTTGTGTCAGTCCCCACCCGTCTTTACTTGATCCCCTTCCTGATTCCCTGTTGGGTAAGATAGACTTCTGTATTTAACCAATTGTGTATATGACTCCCTCTTTGAGCCAATACGGTTGAGAATAAGATGCAAGCCATGCTCATCACCCACTCTCCCATCTTCCCCACCTCTTCATGTGAAATAATTTAGCCCATTATATCTCTCCCTTCCTTCTGCACCCAGTGTACTTCTCTTTCTCATCCCGTAATTATTTTTAATGTCATTCCCTCATTCTCCTCTATGTACCCTCTGCCTATGCATACTCCTTCTAGCTATATGATTAGTGATATTATTTTTAAGAATTACAAGTATCATTCTTTTCATGTAGGAATATGAATAGTTTAGCTCTGTTGAATCTTTTGTTTCCTTTTCCCCTTTTACCTGTTTATGCTTCTCTTGGGTCTTGATATTGAGTGTCCAATTTTTGGTTTAGTTCTGGTCTTCTCCTTATGAAAGTTTGAAATTTTTTTATTTCATTGAATGACCATTTTTTCCCTTGATATATTTTGCTTAATTTTTGCCCGGTATGTAATTCTTAATTGTAGTCCTAGCTCCTTTGCTTTCTGGAATATCATGTTCCATGACCTCCAGTCCTTTAATGTTGCAGCTGCCAAGTCCTGTGTGATGCTGAGTTTGACTCCTTGAATTGTTTCTTCCTAGCTACTTACAGTATTTTTCCCTTCACCTGATAGTTGTGAAATTTGGCTATAGTGTTCCTTTTAGACTTTATTTTTGGATCTCTTTCCTGAGGTAGTCAGTGAATTCTTTCAATGTCTATGTTGCCCTCTGGTTCCAGGACATCAGGGCAGTTTTCCTTGATAATTTCTTGAAAGGTGCTGTCCAGCTTTATTTTTTGATTATGGCTTTTAGGTACTCTAATGATTCTGATATTGTCTCTCCTGGATCTGTTTTCCAGGACACTTGTTTGCTCTTGAAGTATTTTACATTTTTTTCCATTTTTTTCATTCTTTTAAATTTTATTGATTCATGATGTCTCATAGATTCATTAGCTTCCACTTGCCCAATTCTAATTTTTAAGGAATTGTTTTCCTCAATTAGCTTTTGTACTTTTTTTCCCCATATGATCATTTGTGCTCTTTAAGGAGTTGTTTTCATCAGTGGATTTTTGTATCTCCTTTTTCATTTGGCCAATTCTACTTTTTAGGCAGTTTTCCAGGCTGTTGAGTCTTTTTTCATAATTCTTTTGCATCACTCTCATTTCTCCTCCCCTCCCCTCCCCTCCCCTTTCCTCTCCTTCCTCTCCTCTCATCTTCTTTTTTTTTCTGGAAAGGGAACAGTAGAGTAGGTGGGGTTAAGTGACTTGTCCAAGGTCCCAGGGCTAGTTTTTGTGTTGTGTCTTAGGCCAGATTTGAACTCAGGTCCTCCTGACTCCAGACCCCGTACTCTACTCATCCCATTTCCTTTCCCATTTGTTCTTCTATCTCTTATATATTTTTAAGTTCCTTTTTGGGCTTGAGACCACTTCTCCGTTTTTCTGTGCGGTTTTTCCATAGATATTTTAACATTGTTGTCCTCTTCTGAGTTTACATCTTAATCTTCCCTATCACCACCAACTTTATATAGGCAAATTCTTTTTTTCGATGTTTTTTGCTTATCTTTTTTGGCCTTTTCACTTTTAAACTTTAGCTTTGCATTTGGGGTGGAAGGGGCTCTGTCTCAGCTTCTTGTGCCAGGTATTTCAGGTCCTGGCTGTTTACCTGGTGCTGCACTGATGTCTACAAGGTACCCTCTAGTCTGTTGCTGTGCTAGGGGTTGTGATGAGAGATGGTTGGTGCTGCTGGAGGCCATAGGAGTCTGGCCACTTATCTCTTACTGAGATGGTGACCTATTAGTGCTGCCTGGCATGTGCTGAGGCCCAGTGGGGTGTTTCTGCTTTTCCCTGGAGCTACACTGAAGCACATGGAGGTCTGGCCGCTGGAGGTTGCCTGTTTGCCCAAGGTTATGCTGAAGCATAAGGTGGTTCTTAGAGCTTGAGTCTGCACATTACCATAGCTATGCTAACTCACTTGGCAGGTCCTGGTGTTGGCATTTGCTTGATCCATCACACAGGTGCTCAGGATCTCCCACTGGTTTGCCATGTAGGGCTTGCTGATGACTTGCTTCCTGTCCTGGAATGCACTCCGCTTTTACCCAAGTGAGTTGGACCCTTCTTGCCAATCTCATAAGTTTCTTGGGCTCAAAGATTATTTCACCCTTTTTGCTTATTCTGTTTCAGAATTTTTTGGGGGGGTACTGCTTTATGATTGGAGGTAAATTTGAGTTATGGTGATTTACTGCTTATTCCACCATCTTGGCACCTGGAAATTCTTGAGCTACTACAGTTCTACTTTGCTCATAGAATACAGCATCTTCTTTACTGCAGGCACCCTATGCTGGGCAGTCCTGTGCCAGTATCTGCCATATCTCACAATCAATTCCAGAGTGCTTCAGAGAGACCTTGAGAGTGTCCTTGTATAGCTTCTTCTGACCTCCATGTGAGAGCTTGCCTTGTGAATTCTCTGTAAATATTTACATTTGGCCTTCAAACAATGTGTCATAATAACCCTTTGAAGTAGGTATTATTATAATTCCTATTTTATAGTTAAAGAAACTGAGACAAAGGTTAAGTGACTTACCCATTGTCACACAGCAATTATGTGTATGATACCAGATTTGAACTCAGGTCTTCTGATTCCATGTCCAATACTCATTCCACTATACAACTTAGCTGCTTCAAACATGGATGTTATCATGTCACATCCCTGCTTAAAAAGCTTCAGTGAGGCTTTATTGATTCTAGGATAAAATAGCATATAAACACGTAAGTTTCTAATTCAAATCCCATCTTCAGGCTTACTCCACCATGCCTTTATAAAAGGACATGTCATGTTCTTCCCCTTTGCTACTAGCTATTTTTCTTCATGCATTATTTTCCCAGAATAAGCTGGTATAAAGCCAAGTACAATCAGCTCTCCTGAGGACTGCTGTTGTGAATAACTTTAAGGTTCTGATTGCATAGTATAGTGAACTCTTCAATAGTAAACTAAAGCAAAACATTCACAGAAACCAAGGTACAACATTCACAACAATATAACCTAATAACTTATCACTAAGGTGGCCACATAGTCTTAAACAAAAGATTTCATTCAGTAAGTCACAATCCGAGTCAATCAGTTATAAAGTACCCATCTAAAGTCTTCTTTCATCTTGATTGGAGACTGGTTTCCAATTATCCTTAAGGAGCAATCATCCTTAAGGGGTACAAAGTACAAGGTCTCCCACCCCTATGTCACAGTATTACTCTTGTCAGTCAGCACTAAGAACCCAAGTAAAGGTCCTTTCATCTTGACTTGAGACTGACTTCCAAATTCCATGTCTCGTCTTCCATGCTTCTAGCTCTTGCCTGAATTCACCCAACTGTCATCTGGATTTACAGGTAGGCAGCTCTCAGCGCCTGTTCCATCTCCTTTTCCAACTCCTGTTCTAGTTCCTGTTTCAGCTCAAAGTTTATGGTGGCTAGTCCACTCCAAGTCCTTCAAAGTTTCTGTTTCTTGGAAGACAAAGCTTAATAGAGTCACAACGATGTTTACACACATTAAACGCAGCAATATTACAATGGTATTCACACACATTACTGGTACTATCATCTCAGTTCACTCTCTGTCTGCGAAATCAGCACAAGTCAATGGACAGAGTGCTTCTGTCTGACAAAGTAACACAGTTCAACAGACAGAATGCTTCTCTCTGACAAAGTAACACAAACACAAGTCAGCAGAGTGCTTCTGTCTGGCAAAGTATACAAATCAACAGACAGAATGTTTCTGTCTGACAAAGTAACACAAACATAAATCAACACAGACAGAACAGATGGACAGAGTGCCAATACCACAAGTGTTCTCCCTCTTAATTCGTCTTGGTCCCGAGTTGTGCTCCTGCTTTTATATTCTCTGCTCCTTCCTGTTCCACCCTTCCTGTTGCATCAGCAAGTTCCTCCCACCTCCAAATCATAGAGGGGCTCAAAGGCACTCAAAAGCGGAAACAAAAATCTAAGTACTTGAATAAGTGAAACAAGGAGCAAAGTACTGCTTTGCTTGCCATTACAGTTGGAAAGTGCTTCCTTCTCATCCCTGCTTCTTAGAATCTTTATCCTCTTACTTAGCTCTGGCACCACTTATCAAAAGCCTTTTCTTAGGCTCCCAGTTGATGCCCTCTTCCTTCCCAGATTATCTTTTATTTTTCTGGTCCTTAACATAGTTTGCATATTCCCTACACTAGGTGAAATACTTGGAAATGAGCACTATCTTGTTTTTGTGTCCATGACTTCTAGGTTTAGGAATGGTAGTATGTACATATTATGTGGTCAATATGTTTTTGTCCATTACTTTTATCTGCAAAGATTTATATCCTTCCCGTTGCTGAGGCACAATACATCTTGTAGGTGACTTAATAAGTGAGTTTACAAAATCCAAACAAAATGAAAAATTGATCAGGAGCTATTGTCACAAGCATTGGCAACTTTTTGGTTAGCTACTTATAAGGAAATTTGGAAAGCTCATAGAACAGATCAAAAAACAAACAAACCCATTATTTCTTTCTACCAGTTAATAACTTGTTACTTAGGGAATTTGCACACACCATTAATTTTCTTTTTTAAAAAGTCACCAGATTCTAAAGAGCAAAAATCCTTTATGGGAGACTTACATAGCCACATAAGATGAAGGTACTATCCTTATTTTATAAATGAGAAAACAGCTGATGGTGAAAAAAGATCAACCTACCCCATTCCACTCAGCAAGTTATAATCTTTCTATGCCCAGCCTATCAAATGAGGATAATGCCTTGTTTTTGACTGGAAGGCAGGATACTGTTCCAGATTGTCTCTGGAGAGCCTTCCCTACTGTAAGATCATCAGTTCTATGAGTCTATGATGTTGTGTTTCTTAGAGAATACGTTAATCGTGAGGCTATGTGGTATGGCTGGCAAGTTGGCCTTGAAGTCAAGAAGGTATAACTGAGACAATCCCTGTCTCTGATTCATGTTAATCATATGAGTGGGAAAAACTTCTTAACCTCTGAGTGTCCTAGACAGGTAGAGGTAAGAGTTGGGTGATTTGCACTGTGTGGGAGCTTCCACATCTTTAGTGGATTGATTACACATTGATTACATTGTAGATTCACACAGGTGATTATGTACTACGTTACATTTATATATTCTGTGAGAAATCAATAAAGAGTAATCACTTTCCCCAGTTTTTCTTTGCAATAGCTTTTAGCAGTAAGAATTTATAGACATTTAATTCCATGGATTCTGAAAGTGATAAAAGATTCACTTAAATTAGAGTTCATATTCATCAATATTTTGGGGACTAGACCTGTGCTAATTCATACTCAAAATAAAATTTTCAAATCTGCTGAGAATCGGCAGTGTTTTGTTCTCAAAACAGTGTTATAGTCACACAGGAAGTAAAAGTTTGTGTTGATCCTTTTTCTGACACTTTATTCCAGTCATTTCAGCTTTTCTCCCCTGCTTTTGTAGACCTTTGCCAGGAAAAATCTAATACTAAGTTTTATAAATTAATCATTTATGAGTTCTCTGGATTCTTGAAAATATTAATTTCTCCTCAGATTGACTTCATTTGGAAGTGATGAACATTCTCTTAGTTGCTTTGCAATCATTTGTTAACTTGCTTTGGGAAATAGCCTCAGTAAGCCAGTTGGCTCTGTGATGTGCTTGGGTAGTCAAAGCTGGTTTCTGTGGCATTGCTCCAATTGCTTGTTCTGTGCATAACACTGCATCTTTCTCAAAACTGTTGATCACACAGGCCTCTTAAGGCAGAGCCACTTGAGTTTATTCAGTTAGAGAGTAGCATTTTTAATCTGGAAATCACCTTGGCAGTTGCGTGGAGGAAAGACTGGAGAGAGGAGATATTTAAGACTGAGAACCCTATTAGGAAGCTATTGCAGTGATCTAGTAAGAGATAAATAAGTACCTGACCTAAGGCAGTAGCTTTGTGATTAGATAGGAAGGGTTGAGTTACAAGATGTGTTGTGAAGGTGGAAATAGCAAAACTTGACAATTGATTGAGTTTGTGGGATGAGGGAAATTGAAGAGTTTGGGACAATACCAAGGTTATGTACCTGGAAGAATAGAAGACTAGTGGTACCTTTGGTAGAAGTATAAAAGTTTGGAAATAGAACCTTTTTTAGAGAAAGACGAATGAGTTCTGTTTAAGATGTGTTAATGTTGAAATGTCTCCAGAATATCCAATTTGAAATGTCCAGCAAACATTTGGTAATAGAGAACCAAAGGTCAGGGAATAATTTGAAGGTGAACATACACACACACACACACACACACACACACACATATACACATGAGGCTACCTCTAACTGACAGATTAGAGCCATTTGGGATATATGATCTTGTAATACTATCTTTATAATTTTGCTCTTCCTGCTTAATGATTGTGATATCCATTTACATCATCAAGGTATATTTTACTTCAAAAATAATATGCAAAATATTTATCAAACTGGTTTTTAGAATGTTATGTTATTTCCGATATAATTGCTTTATGATTATATTTTAATGATATTAAGATGACATAAAAATTTCCCTAAAGTAAATTTTAACCACTTTGTATATGTGTGTTCTATCTGCCTTCAGGTAATGCTTTCCCATGGACAATCAGTTTATATCATTTCAGCATTTATACCCTGCTTGGACACCAAATGACACTTGGGTTAGTACAGCCAATGGGTTGTACATCTACTCTGGCTGTCACTTCTCAAAAGCTGCTTGCCGTGGGGCCTGAATCCAGACATTCATTTGTTGTCTGTCTCCATGTTGACCTAGAGTCACTTGAGATAAAATGTTCGAACCCCCAGGTTGGTACATTTAACTGATTTATGAAAGGAAATTAAAAATAACTTGATTTAAGTACAATTGTTTTCCATTTTGTTGAAGAGGTTCTTTTCTATTAAGCATCTTATATTTTAACTGGGCCATCAAGATCAGGGTGGTTAGATTAAGACTTGCTTTGAAGCTCTCTCAAGTTTTGTAATTTAAACTCTTCTGAAAATGTAATAGCTGAAGCATAAATGCATCTTTTGGCTGATGGATTGAAATCAGTTGCAGATGTAGTTTTTAAATGCTGAAGAACCACTTTACTGTCACTCTGGTTGTGTCTACTGAAGTGATCAAATGTAATTTTCAGTCACATTCTCACTCAGAACTTCTTTGATTCAACATCTAGTGTTTTCACATAAGTGATGGCATATTATGCTTTGAAAGGCATTTCTGCCCTTTTCAAGATGGTTATTTGCTAGACATTGGTCAAGCATGTTGTACTTTGCATTTTCATGACCAATTTAGTTATATATTACCCAGCCTTGTCCAAGTTATTTAAAATAATTTTCTGCTTTATATTTTTCTGCATATTAATTGGGTTCCTAGTTTGATTATAAGGGCTAAGTTTTATCTGAAGTTCTATGTGACGTTATAAAAATTTATCTTTAGAAAGCACATCTCAGTTTGAATAAATATTTGTCCCACTGTTAACTGCCATTCTTTCTGATATATCTTCAATTTAAGTGAGATACTTGGTGACCCTTTTTAAAAAATTGATCTCTTCCTCTTTGATTTGATTTCTTTTGTCATATTCCTTTTTTGTTGTTGTTGTTGGCTTAACCAGGTGTGCATTTGGAAACATCCAACCTTTCCTCTTAAACTAATTTTACTTGAATGTAACTTTCAAGCAAAATATCCATTTTGTCATAAAATCAAGGAACCTTCCCATTGCTTGTAAGAGCAAGAATAATTCTTTGAGAATTCATTGTTAAATATACTTCTCCCTTGTGGGATGTTAATTTGTTCCATTTAGATGAAAACTTGCATAAGCATTGCTGTCTCATCCTGAGAACATCATGAAACTTTCTCCAAAAAGGTTTCTTCTGACATTCATTCTATGATCAATTTTGCTCTATGTATACTACCAGCATTTGCAAAGAAGAGAAACTGACTCAATTTGTTGGGTTTTTAAAATTCCCTCACCATAGAAAAGTCTAGCCAACTACTAGAATGGTAAGAAAATAAAGCAGAATAGATATAAAAGTTGGAAAAAGACCTTCCATTCCATTTACCAAGTATGAGCCAAAACAATGAGTGTAAAAACACGTGATAGCAACTGTTGATGCAAAATGCCAGCAGCATGCACACAGATCCAGGGTGAAGAGGTAACAAAAAGAACCTGCGCTTTCAAAGGATCAGGAATCAGGCCATTTATTACTCATAGGCTTATAAGTGTGACAGGCTTACACCTTGTCCTTCAAGTCTGATGGGCACACATCAGTAGCTTGGCCATATAGTTGGCTGTGAATCCCAGTCAAGACCCAATATATCTCCTGGGTCTTTACCATTACATGTTTATTGTTGCTGAACAGATTCACAGGAAGTGAGTGCAGTTGGGAGCTTATAGGAGCAGTTAATCAGTGGATAGTCTAGACTGTTACATTCATTCACTTCCCTTCCCTCTCCTGATCTCCTTCAAACACAAGGACACTGTTTTTAGTAAAGTTTGCTAACCTTGCACATTTGGATTAGATAAAGTTTGCTGAGCTGATAGTTTGCTAACCCCATCCTAAATGTAGCTGACCAAGCCAGTTCTTGAGTACATAGGAGTTTCCTTATATATTGATGGGTTTGTCATTGTTCAAATATGGAGTCACTTTGTCACCTACGACCTAGCAATAGGCCAGTCCTCATTAGTTTTCATCAAAAGCATATTCAGATATATTACTGCCAAACCTGAACAAAAATGTTTCAATGCAATTTGAAAATAGTCATTATTATATTTTCAACATATATTTAGCAAAATAATGTGGATCTAGAGGGAAGTAAATGTATCCTCAAGCTTTTCTCATATCTTTTCTTCCTTTCCTTATGAGACTTCTAGAAAAAGCTAGCTCTCCTGTTTGTCTCCACATACTCTCTTCCTACTCATTTCTTAGCCCAGTGCAGTCTGACTTCTGACCTCATCACTCAGCTAAAAATACTTTTTTTCCAGTTGTCAGTGACTTTTGAATTTCTAGACATTTTGTCCTTTTGTCCTTCTTTGCTTTGACCTTCTTGACTACTCTACATTCTTTGACTTTGTTGACCATCACAACCTCTTGGATACTCCCTTCTCTATTGGCTTTTATAATACTTCTTTCTCCTGTTTTTTCTACTTGCTTGTCTATCTACTACTTCTCAGTCTTCTTTCTGGTCTCATCATCAATGTCTCCCTTCTCCCCCTCCACCCCAACTGTGCCTTTGTTCAAAGAGACTGCAGACTCACTCTGAGAGAGTCAAGAACATTTATTAAGAATCTACTGTGGGGGTAGCTAGGTGGCACAGTGGGTAGGGCACCGGCCATGGAGTCAGGAGGGCCCGAGTTTAAATCCAACTTCAAACATTTTACTAGCCGTGTGCTTCTGGGCAAGCCATTTAAACTTAATTGCATCCAAAAAAAAAAAAATCTAATGTGTACTAGCCACTGTGCTAAGGGATAATAGACTCTTTCTACTAGATTCTAGAGCAGGGGTGGGGAATCTGTGACTTTGAGACCACATGTGGCCCTCTTGGTCCTCAAGTGTGGCCCTGTGACCAAACTTCACAAAACCTCTGTCCTAAAGCATGTAAATGGAATAAGTTAAAATAATTCTGAAAAAGTAGAATGGGAACCTAATAGATGAGGGTTTTAAATTCACACATGAGAATATGTATTTTAATATATTGGTAAATAAGAAACTACTTATAATTTTTGAATAAAGAAATGACCTGGTCATGACTGTGTCTTAGAAATATTCATTTTTATGCTGTGGATGATGGATTGAAGAAGCTAGAAGACTTTAGCTACTCTCAATCTGAGATTAGATTTGAACTTGGGACTGAGATGCTGTTGATCCTTCACATTTCTTCTGAAAACTATTTGTTCATATATTTTGATTGTCAATTCACAGTATATTTTAGATATCAGATTTTTTCCCCCCAAATATTTATTGCTAAGAGACTTTCCTCCCACTAGTTCCCTCTCTTGGTCCAAGCTTTTGTTTGTACAAAAGCTTTAATTTTTTTAAACAAATAATTATTTATGATGAACTCTATCCCTTTTTTGGCTAAGAATTCTCTTCCAATCACAAATCTGAAATATACACCCTCTTGATTTTTTTTTAATGCTGTCTTCATTTGTATTTACTATAGATAATGCATCCATTTGGAGCTTATTGTCATACATGGTATAAGGTACTGGCCTAAACATAATTTTTGCCAAACTCTTTTCTAGATTTCTACATTATTTTTGTCAGAGAGCAAGTCTGAATTCTTTGAAAACCTTTTGTGAACTATACATGTTTGAGTTACTAAAGTCCTTTGATCACAAGTTATTCTGTGTTCATCTGTTACCTTTGGTAATGTTTTACCAATCCCTAGTGGTAGCTGAATAATATAGGGCCTTCTATGAAAGGGTTGAATTACAGCAAGGAACTCAACATATTTATTAACAATTTTTGTGTTAAAACAAGCAAAAAAAGTGGTCAACAATTCTCCTAACAAAACCTCTGCTTGATTCTTTGCATGAGCTCAATAATGGGATTCAGAAAATGTTTCCAACGCTACTTCTTTTTTTTTTTTTTAATAAGCAATTGGGGTTAAGTAACTTGCTCAAGGTTACACGGCTAGTCATTATTTGTGTGTGGGTGCTCATTTTCTGAGGCCGGATTCGATCTCAGTTCATCCCAACTCCAAGGCTCCAACACTACTTCTTAAGGGCTGGTGAATTTCACCAGAGATTCTCTACAGCCTGAATTCCATTCTAGTAAAACAGAATCCTTCCTTCCCCTAAATTGGGTCATGGTTGGCCACTCTGATCATGGAACTTATACAGTTTTAGCATTCATACCTTTCATGTGGTAGCTGAGATTGATGAGTTGTGTGTAATCCCTTTAAATGTTAAGGACAAAATAAATTATTTGATATGCTTGATGAGAAAACTATATTATACATCATTTGCTAAGTGTAGTAATGGCTTCATTGTTTTAAAAGCACGATTGCAGATGTTTTTCCTTAAATCTTCTTAATTTTAGATTTTTATCCACAGTGAGATATTGGCTACCAAAATTCAGTGAAATTTATACCTGACTGAAACTTTTAAAAATACTTTTAAAAATGTGTAACAGATAAACATTTTGTATTATTGACTGGTTTATTCTTTTAGACTTTTCTCTGCTTTTAAATTATAAATTAGGGGGAGTAATATTGTGCTAAAGCATGTATCTTTTGTGTAGCTTTCATTAGTAAGCAAGCATCCAAATTTCTCTTGGAAGAAATTAAACTTAAAATTTTTAAATTAAATATGCTTTTATATGTTTTTAGGCAACTTGCACTTAAACACTTTTAGTAACATAAAGTTTATTATTTCTACCAAAGTGAACTAAAGATCTAAAAATATCATTTTAGGTAAAATGATACACCTTTGAATTATTTAAGTTTGCAGATAGTATGCAATATAACAACTTTTATGTTTACTGTATTTGTATTGGTATTGGTTTATCATTAATTACACAAATTTTGCGGTTTTGTAACCTTAAAAAATTTTATTAGACTTTCCCCTTCCCTCGCACCTTTCAACATTCGTGAATAGAATAAAATTTCTCATTGAATATTTGGTTTTAATGCATCTATATTATATCTATAATTTTCAGAGTTCCATGATGGAATTTTTTTCTCTATATGATTCATGGTATTTTTCATTTTTTAAATAACTTTAAATCCCATGCAACTAAGACCAAGCAGTAAAAATAATTTATGTTTAGTGGAAGATTTTTTTGTTCTGTTCAGAACTTTTTCTTTTTAATTTCATTTAAGCAAAAGTCATAAATATCAGATTTCCAATTTTTATGCCATATATTCTGACCTGAAGATGGAAAATAAAATTATATAAGCAGCATCTGATAGTGACAAACTCACAGTGGAGTAGCCATGCCAAAAAAAATAAAAACAAAAACAAACCTGATTCAGCAGCATGATAGACTGTATTTTGTCTATAACTATCGAAAGGATGACAGCCTTAAAATCTTCTGATGTTTACTGAGTGACATCTTATATAGTAAAGAGTGATAGTGAATTGAACCACTTATTTACAACATTAATTCTGTTTGTATGTGGTTGTTTTCAAAATCCATCCTAACAAATCATTTTTAAAACCTCTTAATATCGTAATTACTTGAATGCTTCCTGTCTACATAATTAATCAGGAAATTATTTGTGCCCTTTTCTTGAGAAAAAAGAATATATTTGATCATTGTCAGCAGAGCTGCACTTACTTTTAATCATAGATTTATTCCCTAATTTTGAACAGAAGTTTCTGAAACTAATAAAAATTACACATTTCCCACAAAGTTTAGAAGTAGTGCCAGTGGGACAAACAAAAAGATACCTCACATTAATTTTGCCCTTTTTTAATTATCAAATTATTTTTAGGAATGTAATCCAGATGTTTTAAATAGTTCACTTGCCAAAGTTGCCACTACCATGGTCAATTAAAAAAACCAAAACACTTTTCTAATGAGCTACAGCTATTATAAAGAAAACCAGTGTCATTTCACAAGTTCACAACTCTCACTTCATGTATACCTCCCAACCTGCATTTTGTAATATGATACTGAAATTGTATTTTGTCTTCCTGAAAACTAAATAGTGTGGTTGATTTGAACTAAAGGATTCTTTCTAGTTCAGCATACTGAAGTTTAGCTATTCAGATGTCAATTTTTTAACTCAGCCTGTGATTTTTCCAAAAAATTTTTCTAAGACAGTTTTTACTTTTGAGATTTTGAAGGCTCAGGATTTGTATATATTTGACCATTAAAATTAAAGAGATTGACCCACAAAATACCTCTGTTCCTTACAAATTTTTTTGACTTCTTAAAAAAAATTACTTAAATGTCCTCTCATAGTGAAACAAAAATTACAAGCTATAAAATGTTAGCTACTGCAATTTTAAAAGACTAACATTTTTGAGTAACAATCTACAAAATGATATTTGCCAGAATACATCTTTCTTAGATCTGACATGGATAGAGAATACATAATAAGTGTAACTGTGTAAGTGGCTGTTTTTTAATGAAATTGATAATGGAGATTATACATGGTAGGATAGGCAATGAAAAGAGACAATTCAAATGAGCTAAGTTTGGTATTCACTTCATCATCTGGCTCCTTCCTTTTTTTCTAGTCCTTTTGCTTTTTTCTCCTTTCTATGCGTTCTATGATTCAGCAGAATTGGCCTCCTTCCTTGCATTTCTGCAAACATGATATATGATATGCCATATCCATAAGACAAAATAAAGGAAAAAGTATAATTGATCAGCATATTGAAAAAAAATTTTAAAATATGTGTCCTTATGAATCATCCATCTCTCCAAAGGGATAGGTTGGGAATATCTTATCATATACCTTTATTTAAAAAAAATATATATATATATATATTTAATTTATTTTGAACTTAAAAAAGAAAAGAAGCACTTCCATAAAGTAATAGAATAGAAAAAAAAGATGATTGTACATAAAACTTAAAATCTGTTATGTATAACTTGCTATCCCTTTTAAATATATAATAACGTTGACATAAAACTTTATTTCCCCTTTTTTCCTCCTTCCCTGTTCTACCCTAGAAACGGCTACCATTTGACTACTGTTATATGTGATAGATATAGATATAGATATATATATATATATATACACATATATATATGTAAAGTGGTTTTATACATACTTCTGTTTATTAGTTCTTTCTCTGGATACAGGCAGCATTATCCTTCATATGTCTCTTATAGTTAGGTACTTTAAAAAAAAATTTTTTTTATATTTGAAGCATTTAATTTTAAAACTTCGAATTTCAGATCCATTCCCTTCCTCCCTTGTCACCCACTCCCTCTGGGAAAATAAGCAATTCAGTATGTGTTGTACATGTATAGCTATGCAAAACATTACCATAGTAGATATATTGTAAAAGACTGCTTATATTTCCCTCCCACTCATCCCCCCCCACCTTGTCCATTTCCCTATTTTGATCCTGTCCCTCTTCGAAAGTGGGTACTTCCAACCTGTCCTCCCCTCCATCATTCACCCTCTCATCCCCCTTCCCCCTACTCTCCTGCAGGGTGAGATATCCCATTTAGTATGTATGTCATTCTCTCCCTGAGCCAAATTCAATGAGAATATGGTTTTGCCTTTTTGCCTTCCTGTTCTTCCCTTCCCCTGCAACTACTTCCCCTTGCCCCTTCTACATGAGATAGTTTACCCTACTCTGTCTCTCCCCATCTCCTCTTGCCACTTTCCTCTCACACCTCTTAACTTCACCCCTTAAGTATCATCCCTTCCCATCAAATTCAGCCTGTGCCCTCTATCCATTTATACCTGTAAACATATATACACACATTCACATATGTATTCATATGCCCATATACCGTTCTTCAATTATTTTCATAATGAGGAAGGTTTCATCAGTCACAATTATTGTTTTTCCATGTAGGAATGTAAATAGTTCAACTTTGATGAGTTCATGGTGATTTCTTTTCCCTGATTGCCTTCTCAAGCATCTCTTGCTTCTTGTGTCTGAATGTCAAATTTTGTATTCAACTCTGGTTTTTTCCTCAAGAATGCTTGAAAGTCCTCGATTCCACTGAATGACTGTATTTTCCCCTGAAACAAAATACTCAGTTTTGCTGGGTAGGTGATTCTTGGTTTTAATCCCAGCTCTTTTGTCCTCTGGAATATCATATTCCATGCCCTTCGATCCCTCAGTGTAGAAGCTGCCAGGTCCTGTACTATTCTGATTGTGTTTCCACAGTATTGAAATTGTTTCTTCCTGGCTGCTTGTAGTATTTTCTCCTTGATCTGGGAATTCTGGAACCTGGCTATAATATTCCTAGGAGTTTTCTTTTTGGGATCTTTTTCAGGATGTGATCTGTGGATTCTTTCAACCTCTATTTCCCCCTCTGGATCTAAAACAATCAGGGCAATTTTTCTTGAGAATTTCTTGAAGGGTGATTTCTAGGTTCTTTCTTTGATCATGGCTTTCAGGTAGTCCAATAATTTTAAAATTATCTCTCCTGGATCATTTATTTGGATCAGTTTCACAGCATCTTGATTTCTCATAAAGTCACTAGCTTCCATTTGCTCCAGTCTAATTCTGAAGGAATGAATCTCCTCAGTAAACTTTTGAGATTCTTTTTCCATCTGGCAAATTCGGGTTTTTAAGGCATTCTTCTCCTCATTGCCCTTTTGAGCCTCCTTTGCCATTTGAGTTAGTCTTTTTTTAAAGGTGTTATTTTCCTCAGTCAGGCTGTTGACTGTCATTTCATACTTTTCCTTCTCATTTCTCTTCCCAATTTTTCCTCCACTTCTCTTAATTTGGTTTTTAAAATCCTTCTCAAGGTCCCCTATGGCCTGTAACCCGTTCATATTTTCATTTGGGGCTTTTGGTGCAGGATTTCTGACCTCCCAGTCCTCCTCCTGTTCCATGCTTCGATCCTCTTTGCCCCCCAAATAGGAGTCTAATGTTACATTTTTCTGTTTATTTTGTTTCCTTTGCCTAGGCATATTGCCACTTAATTACTACTTGACTTTTGGGGTTGTTGCCACAGTAAGACTCTCCCACCAGACAGGGGAGCTTCCATCCCAAACTTTGGGGTCTTCACAACTTCTGGAGGTATTAGTGGGGTGGCCTCTGTGAAGCCTCCACATGCTCTGGCAAGCTGGATACCCACCCCAAGACCTCCACCCCAGACCACAATCCAGATCCAGGGAGGTTAAAGCAAGAGCAATTAACCCCCAAGGCTGATTGCTGGATCTCCCTACAGTTGGCAGACCAGGAGCTGAAGCTGCAACTGAAGCTGCAAAATGGCGTCTATGCCACATCTCCTCAGCTGCTTCTTACCCACAGAGGATGCGTTCCCCAAATACTGGTCCCAGAGTCCATAGGGCACTAACCTCTCACTTTGTCCTAGGCATATCTGTGTTGATAATTCTGGAATCGCCACAGCTGCTGGTGTTCTGGTGTCCCTCCAGCCAGTTGCTGGCCAGGCCGCCCTGGGGCTAAAACCTCGGCTCCTGCAGGCCTGGGCTTGTCTCCCAGAGCATTGCGCTGTGCTGCGCTGGCTGCTTCCTGCAGGGCTGCTGGGCTGTCCTCAGGGGGAGGTTAGCTTCTTTGTGTCATTCTATGGGTGCTGGAGCTCCAGAAGGTGTTCAGAGTCCACCTTTTACATTGTTTGGAAGTGGTGTGGGAGAGCGCACCTTGGAAGTGCTGTTTCTACTCCACCATCTTGGCTCTGCCCCCAACTTAGGTACTTTTAATAGTCAAAATAACTTAGTTGTGGAAGTAGTTCTTAAAACCATGTTGCTCTTACTGTATATAGTATTCTCTTGCTTCTGGTCATCATACCATTTTCTTTCAAGCCATTTATAATTTTATGACATTCCTTTTTTATTTCATTCTAAATTCATTCTGTTTACTTTTTTTCTATTCATTGTGTGTCTTGTTTTCTTGGTCTTGCTTAATTCATTCTGAATTGTTTCATATAGATCATTCCATGATTTTCTGTATTTATCACATTAGACATTTTTTTTTAAAACAATTGGGGTTAAGTAACTTGCTCAAAGTTACATGGCTAGTCATTATTTATGTGTGCATGCTCATTTGCTGAGGCTGGATTCGATCTCGGGTCATCCCAACTCCGAGGCCGGCGCTCTTACTCACTGCGCCACCTAGCTGCCACCACATTAGACATTTCTTACAGCACAGAAATATTCCATTACATTCTTGTCACACATCAAAAGATGTTGAGCATCTTTTTTGTGTCCAATTCTTCATTAAAGTTGTGCTATAAATACTTTGTTATATGGTATATGGGGACTTTCTTTTTATTAATTACATCTTAGGGGTATAAACTTTGTAGTTGAATCTCTGAGTCAAAGGGTGTGAATATTTATTCACTTTATTTGCATAATTACACGCTGCTTTCCATTATTATACTGATTCACAGCTCCACTAACAATGCACTACTACAGCTATCTTCCCATAACCCCTCCATCATTTACTATTGACATTTTTTATCATCTTTACTAATCTTTTACTAATTTATTATTTAATTGTTTTATGAAACGTTGGGGTTGTTTTAATTTGCATTTTAATAGTGATTTTTTAGCATTCTTTAATGTGATTGTTAATAGTTTATGATTCTTTTAAGAACAATTTGTTTATATCCTTTTAACACTTGTTTTTTGAGGGATGGCTTTTAGTCATTTATATGCCATAGTCTTTTTATTCTTAACATTTGTTTGAGAGAAAAAATGTCAGCAGGGTTATGATATGATAAATTTTTTATCACCATAAATTAGTTATGGAGAATTTGAAATAACTACAGGATAATACCAGGGTACACAGTGGTATTAAACCCTGGGTCTACCATCCAGCATGTCTAAAACACTGGATCCTTCCTAGACATCACTTGGCCATTCATAGATCCTCCACAACAGGGGTATAAATGATTATTTGGATATGTAAGAGCTATTGCTCATTGGACTAAAACCCATTTTATCAATTCTTCTAAATTTTCCCATGCCTTACCATAGTTACAAAGGTAGTAAACTGAGTACATTCTGGTACTATAATAGGGAAAAATATAAATATTAATATGTAATATGTGTTTATATGTATATGTGTGTTCACTTTTTGAATAATTTTTCTTGTTATTCTACATTCTTGCAGTCATTCTTAGGAATATTTTCAAGTATCTTTAGTCTTCTGAAATTTAAATGTCTATAAAGAAATAAAAAAAAACTATTTTCTTGCTCTCTTCATGCTATCCAGCAATTTGGATTCTTCAGTATCTCAAATTAAGCGCATATATCTATGTATACACATGTATGTATGTGTATATGTATATATGTATATGCATACACATATAAATACTTATGTATGTATGCACACACATATAATTAGATTGTTAATATTCACTTGAATTTGTTTGTTGTGGTAATTGGATTTTTTTCTCTGTCGAAGAAAGCGAACTATACAGAGTCAGTATTATGGTAGCATAGAACAGTGTACTCCATGGGAGCCTTGGCATGAATCCAAGAGGTATGTGTTGAGCCTGTCAGAGAGTAGAAAGATCTTTCTTTTCCCATGCTTCTTCTAATTGTCAGTCTTGTGGTATTGTTGTCAACATAATTCCTTCAAGTGATGTAGCTCCAATTTTATTAAGGCTGGTCTATAGATAGTTCTTTACCCAACTCCTCCCAAAAGCCACACAAGCACCCATCCTCTTTCTTTTTGAGTCATCCATTCAGAGTGGCTATTGTGCTATTGGGAAAATTTGCCCCTTCCCCTTCTCTACCAGTATATCGATACCTTAGACCCTCATAAAGCCGAGCATGAGCAGCTTTCCAGAGGACTGCTGCTGTGAACAGCTTTCAGGGTTCTGATTACACAGCACAGTGAACTCTCCATTTGTTCAGTAACAAATTAAGGCAAAACATTCACAGAAAATCAAAATACAGCATTCACCATGTCACAACTCAACAACTTAACAAAATGGCCGTGTAGTTTCCACCAAAGTGGTCACATAGATTTAAACAAAGTATATTCTTTTAGTAACTCAAGCATTTAGTAAGTCCTCAGTTCAGTCACAAATACAAAAGTTAAAGTTCTCTTTTAAACAAAGTACATTCATTTAGTCAATCAAAAAATCCACCCCTAGGTCACACCATCTTAATCTCTTCAACAAAAACTCTTAGTCCATCATGAAGTACAAAGGTCAAAAGTTTTCCATCCCTAGGTCACAAGTAAATTACAATATCATCAGTCACCACCAAGCACCCTCTCAAGGGGAGTAGAAAGCACAAAGGCCATCTACCCCTAGGTCATAGCTAGGTTACAATATCATCAATTAATTTTAAATACCCAAGGAGAGGTCTTTTCATCTTGGCTTGAGGCTGGCTCTCAGCTTCCATGGTCCCTTCCCACAGTTTCTGTTCCTGGGAAGCTTAACAAAGTCACAGTAACAAGCACACATGTTGCCAGTCTCCTCATCAATTCACTTTGTACCTGTGAAATCAACATAGACCCAACAATAAGGTCTGAGGCCTCTGTCAACAAATGAATCTGACAAAGTCACATCAGGACAGACAAAGTATGGGCACCACAGTCATGCTTCCTCAGTTCTTGGCACCTCTGGCTGGCCATCAGAAGTTCTCGGAAGCTCCAGCTGGCTCTCAGACGTCCTCAGGATCCTGGTAGTTCTCTCTCTCTCAACAGTTTTGGCTCCTGGCAGCTCACTCTCTCTTCCCCCCCCACCCCCCCCACCGCCCTTCTCTTTCAGCAGTTCTCATTCCAGGCAGCTCTCTCTCTCTCAAGCAGTAGCTGCTCTGCCTCCATGATGCTGCTCCCAGAAGTTCTGACCTCTCTCAGCTTGGGCTTTCCTTATACATGGCATCAACTCCTCCCTGTTTAGCCTCCTCCCATCACATCAACAAGTCCATCCCACTGTGGGATTCATAAGCTCTTGATCTTAACACTTAACCAGAAACCAAGTGCTAAGTACCTTTTAGCTTGCCAATACAAGAGGATCTTCAAATTCCATTATTAATACAACCCTCAAAAACAAAACAAAACAACAAAAAAAGGGTCTAGTGGAGATCATGGGCATATAAGTCATAAAATGAGAAACTGTTTCCTTAAATAAACTAGGAATAGGTGGACTAAGAGTGTGAAAGGCCTGAGTTTTCCTCCTACCTCAGATACTTAACTAGTTATGTGACCTGAGCAAGTTACTTAACCTCTCAGACTTAGTTTTCTTATTTATAAAATGAGAATAGTAATAGTACCTGTTTCACAAGGCTGTTGTGAGGAACTTTGAAAACTTTTAAAATAGTATATAAATCTTAGCTATTATTATTATTATCATTATTATTATTATTATTTCTTCCTTAAAATCTGGATTCTATCCCAGCCACTCGACTAAAACCATATTTTAAAGGTTACAAATGACCTATTTTATAAATCAGGTATATCTTTTTTTTTATATCAATTGGGGTTGAGTAACTTGCTCAAGGTTACACTGCCAGTCATTATGTATGTGTGGGTGCTCATTTTCTGAGGCCGAATCTGATCCTGGGTCATCCCAACTCCTGTGCTGGCACTCTTACTCACTGTGCCACCTAGCTGTCCCCAAATCAGGTATATCTTGACTTTTTTGTAGCAGTTGATACTGATGTCCACTAACTCTTTCTTAGCTTCCATGACATTGCAGTTTCCTGATTTTCTTTCACTCTTTCTGTGTCATCTTCTCAGTATTTACCCATCAGCTTCTTGTTTTCTGTACTTATTTCAGTGCAAAGTATTCCTGTTTTCATAAGTTTAGCTCTTGTCCCCATGTTGATGACTTCCAAGCAGAAGGGTAACTACCTGTTAGGGCTATCATAGAGAGAACATGTATTAAGAGATTTGGATAAATACCTCCAACTGTGGTTCTAAGCATGCCCCAGTTCTTACAAGTTTTAAAAATCTACATATCCATCCCTGATCTTTTCCCTATGCTTCTTTTCTGTATTTTTTTCTTTAACACTTTAAAGATTCATAATTCAACCTTCTCCACAGTTTTTAGTAGCATGTTTTGGCATGGGCCAGTATAGTGTAGTATGATTGAAAGAACACTCTCTGTATTTGGAGTTTGAAAGACTTAACTTTGAATTCTGGCTGCTTGCTGCCCATGTCACCTTGGGCCAGACATATAATCTCTGGACCTCAGATTCTTCATCTGTAAAATAATGAGTTAAAACAGGTAATTAACAGAGATGCTCCAAATTCTAAATCTTATAATTCATTGGATCCTGCTTTACCTTAGTAGATAGTCTAAAAAAAGGAGTCAACATTCACAGAGTTTGGCTTCATCAAAGGGGAAGTCATAGCAGACAAAACTTAATTTCCTTTTTTGTCAGGGTTAATGGACTGGTAGACTGGATTCTAGTGTTCTGGATTTTAGCAAAATATTAAAAATATTCTTACATGGTGTTGTTGTGGATAAAATAGATATATATCAGCCAGAAAACAGTATGGTTAGGTTGAATTTAGAAATGATTGTTGACTAAACCCAAAGAGTTGTCAGTAATGGCAGCAAGTGTTAAACACTGATGATTAAAAAGCTAGGGGAAGGAAACGTAACAAGTTGTCTCATTTTTAAATGAGATCAAATCAAATGTCTTAATTTTTATTTAATAGGTATAAAGTGCAAAGTATTACATTTGGTTCCAAAAATCAACCACAGAAGAATAAGATGGGGGGAAGGTAAGATTAGGCAATAGTTCATCCTAAAAATATCTGAGGAATTCATGGACTGCAAGCTTAATGTGAGTCAGAAGTGTGATAAAGCAGATAAAATACTTAATGGGATCCAGAAGACAGAACTAGGTGTATTGAGTGGAAGATGAAAAGAGGCAGATTTAGGACTGATGTAAGAAAAGCATTCTGACAACATTATCCACAGGGGGAAATGGTCTTCTTCCTAAGGTAATGAGCTCCCTGTCAGTGGAGGTCTTCAAGTCAAACATGGACAACTGCTTTAGAAGAGATTGTTGTTCAGGTGTGGATTGTACTTGATGGACTTTGAAGTTACTTTCAACTCACAGATTCTATGATCCTATGATTCCAGTTTCTGTCTTACAACCTTTTTTTTTTTAACTCCAAACTATATAGACATTATTTAGATGCATTCACTAATTAATATCACTTGATAATAATTATTCTGAAATATTTTACTGGCAGCTGAAAATGATAAAGAGGCGTCAGAAGCATGGGCCATTAAAAATTGAACCATTTCTGTAAATTTTGCCATAGGGACTTTTTTTCCTTTGATCTATTTTCTTTTTTATTCCTCTATATTTTACAAGATGTAAATTTTTTTTAAAATATGGTTTTCAGTTAGTGTAAATGTTTGCATTGAAAGGGGGGAAATACACATGAATGTAAAGGACAAATTAATTTGAACAAAAAGAAGACATTTTTAAAGTCTCTATATAGTAGCCTCTTAAGAAAGGAGTATTGCATGAGATTTGGGACTCCATTACACAAAAAGTAAGGAAAAAAATACACACCCAAGTACTGTTTTATATCAAATGTGAATTGACAACAGTGTTTTTATGCATCTGTTCTGCCCACATAAGAAGCCAGCTTCATCGTCTGAATGTGTCCTGGGGCTGAAACTTCTTATAAATATGAGAATTTCGTTTTTTATAATGGCAAGCAGAGTATGGTATCCAGCTGTGGATCTGCTTATATACTGTGTTTGCATTTTTCCTTGGGCTTGTTTTATACAGTATATGGCAATATGTTGTCATACAAATTCCATGATTAATGCTTATTTACGAAACCTTGTGTAAATATCTTAGAACTTAGTCAAACAATGTGCAAGTTAAACAGTATGTTCTGTGAATATTGGAATGACATATCCCAGGAGACTAGTAAGCTGGATAGTGTATGTTCTTTCAGTATCTTATAGAACAGCTTTGATTATATTGTTGTTCTTTTATACATAAACTGGATTATTTTTTGTTGTTTTGTTTTTAAATTTATTTCTCTTTAGAAGTTATCAAGTTTCAGATTAATTTGTCAAATGTTGAACTTTTAAATCATTTGGAAATGTTAATTATTTAATATTTTAGTAAGTAAATATGTACTGAGAAGTATTTGACTTCTATTTTTGAAATTATCTCCTGTTTATGACTTTCTGTTATGTGTTCTCTGTATATAAAAATGCAGCTACTGTCTCATATTTAAAAGGTCACTCACTACACTTTTCACTGATGCATTATTTTATATGGAGTTTATGTATGTGCTGTATATTGCTACTGGATTGTAGACTCCATGAAAATAGAGATTATCTCTGAATTAATAAACTTCAAATATTTCCATAGAGGCTGAACACAGCTTCCTGTATTTTGAACTAGAAAATTGGATTAAATATTCAGGAACTGTGCTTAGACAATCATAGATTTTATTGAAAACTGCTAAAATTCTATGGGGATTTTACATTGTTGATATGGGATCACATTTCACTTGTGGACAAACTTATCTTTCTCCCCACATTGAGTTAATAAGAGGACTATCTTTTAGGACTCTGAAAGTACTTTGCATGTATTATTTCCTTTGTCCTTGATATCTCATACGGGATATGTCTGGAATAGTTTTTTTTTCTTCTTTTTCCCAGGTGGGGAAAATGAGGTACAAAGAATGACTTCTTTACAAGCATACCCTCCTCAGGAGGGAATATTGTAGTTTCTTAATTTCCAGTTGCAGGCCAAATTCTACATTTGGCCTTAGCCTACATTTACAAATTTTTAAGAGCCAGTTGTAAAGAATTGCCCTTTGTGGTTTTTTGTTTTTTTTCAGGTTCAGCTCTTATATGAACTAACAGAACTCATGAATAAGGTCTGGAATAAAATTCAGAAGAAAGGCATTCTAAATCAGTCATCAGGCTATCCAGAGTCTGTGACAGGGCCTATTCCAAGCTCTCCAGTTAGAAGTAGTGTTGGTACAGTTCCACCAGATACCAGCACGTATAGCCCATCTGCTGACATTGGAACTACTACTGAGGTAAGTGTTTTTGAAAAGTTACTTTATCATGGGAAAGATAATATGAAATATAAAAAGATCTCTGTTAGAAGTGAGACAAATGGGGTGGCTAGGTGGCGCAGTGAGTAGAGCATCGGCCCTGGAGTCAGAAGGACCTGAGTTCAGATCTGGCCTCAGACACTTAATGCACACACAAATAAAAACCTAGCTGTGTGACCTTGGGCAAGTTACTTAACCCCAATTGCCCTCCAAAAAGCAAAAAATAAATAAATAAATAAAGTGAGACAAATGAAGATGATCTAAATGAAAATGGATGTGTATGAAAACAAATCAATATTACTAAGGTATCAGTGGCATCATATCTCTGCTTCTTTTGGGTTCACATGTTCACTTCTGTTTACTTAGAAAAATTAGGGTAAAGGAGATTCAGGACAAAGGATATGATGATGGAGGAAACTGAGTTATGAAGAAAGACTAATGTGAGACACAATGAAAAAAGTGGGAGGTCTGAAGAAAAGAAAAGATAAAGAACAAGAGGATGGCAGGCTTCTGCCACCTCACTTCCAGTCTAATCACCATTTATTAAGTGCCTACTGTATACCAGACACAGTGGTAAGCACTGAGTATGTAAAACAAGGCATATGATAGTCCATGCTCTCAAGAAGCTCAGAGTCCTACATAGGACACATCATACAAACACGATGTGTGCAGAGCAGATGAGAGATAAGCAGTGAGGAAGCACTCAAGTGGTAGGCATTTGAGTGCCTGCTGTGTGCCAGGCACTGTGCCAAGCACCAGTTATCATCTCCATATGTAAGTGAGGCAGAGTGCAAGATTAGGGGATGGGAGAAGAACTGAGTGCGGAACTAGGCAGCTGTAAAAGGGAAATGAATGGGACTGATTGATCTCTTGTGATCCTGAAAAGATTAAAAGAATCTGCTAAAATAAAAAAGCCAATCGAATCAAGATTATCCCCCATTTAGAGCCCCACCCCCACCCTCTACTCCCCACCCCCATCCAGTTGGATGCTATAGCAATTACTAAAAGAATATTACTCTTTTGGTCCTCTTTTATCAGTTCCATGCATGTGCATAAATCATACACACAACACTACTCTAATGCCTCTCTTGTGCTATCAAAAGAGTTGAGTTCCAGTCCTGCCTCAGACATTTTTTAGCTATGTGATCCTAAGCAGGTCATTCTCTCAGCCTCAGTTTCCTCATCTGTAAAATGAGGATAATAACAGCACCTGCCTCATGAGGTTGTGGGGATCAGATGAAATAATACAAGTGAAGTACTCTCTAAGCCTTATACTATTAACATGATTATTTTTATTCTCATTTTAAATGGAATTAAAAGTTGAAAAGTTGCAGTTACCAGATATGGTGGCTCTTAGGCCTTTGAAAGGCAAATAAAATGATCTTTGGTTTTATCATTAATCTAAAGACAAAAATAGTCCTTTTAACTCTTCCTTCATTGACTCCCCAGACTCCAGGTAGCTATTCTAAACTTCTCTCTACTCAGACCATCTACACCTCCCAACACCTTAACTGAGGACCTCACTTCATACTTTCTTGAAAAAATAGAGGCCATTCTTCTTGACTTACCTCTCCTCCCCATTCTACACTTTAAACCCACTGTTAATAATTGTTGCCTTGTCTCATCTCCTTTATCCATGTCTCTGATTCCTTACAAAAATTAACCCTTTTATATTTGCCCTTGATGCTCTCCTTCCTCTCTTCTCAAGGATCTTGGCTCTTCTATCATCTCTTTCTCTCATTTTCAGTTCCTGGTTATCTGCTGACTTCTTCCCCAGTCCCTATAAACCCTACAGACATGCCTAGTCTTGTTCATCCTTTTTTTTTATTTGGAACTTTCCCAAACACTACCTAAAACAACCATTTCCACATAACCAGTAGAAAAAAAAATGTAGAATGTATATGAAGCTACAGATCTCTAATATGTACAGATTGTGTTTCTTCAAAAATAAATAATAAATTCAACATGTAGCACCAAGCACCCCAACCCCAACCACTTGAAGACCAGATAGGTGACATTTCACTCTTTTTTAGGTTTCTCCAGGGGTAATTGGGGCATATCTAGGCTCTCTGCAAATAACCCCAGCCCCCACCAATGTTTTTTCCTCAGTTATTTTACCACTTATATGACATATTAGAGGATAGGCAGTGCAATTAATAAGAGTTGGGAGAGGCTTTTTGCACAAGTTGATGGTTGGTTGGTGGTGGTTGTCCTTCATTCTCGAAGAGGACCAAAATCACATCACTGTGCTAGAGTCAAGTTATGATGTGTCCAGCTGTGTGGGACAAGACAACCCTTGCCCAAATAAAAATAAACAGCGATCTCTCCAAGCAGAAATAGGAAGGATTTATTTAATTATTTCTTCTTGTAAGAATGGCAGTCTTGCTACTAGAGGCAGTCTAGTAGGAGAGGCAAAATACAAAATGCAAAGCTTGGTTATATACCCAAAAGACCTCCCCTTCTCCCCCCCCAACTCCCCTTTGTCCTGTTCCCATTAAGTAGGAACTGAAACACAATCTTAACAGCAAATATTTGCTGGCGTTGCAGGTAAAATGTCAGTAATATCAAAAAGCAGAAGGTACATGTCTAGCAGACATGAAAACAGACAAAATACGTCATCAGTATCAACTTAGATATGAAAGCAGAAGATACATGTTCTAACAATATCAATATAGATATGAAAGTGGACAGTATTTTATGAATCATGGGGATGTCAGGACATGGTGACCTGCCTGGAGTTCCACAACAGGATTTCCAATTTTATATTTGTACAAGTCAGATGTTGGTCAGTGGAACAAGTCTGGAACATTTGGGCCTGTGGTTAAATTTACAGGGTCTGTGCTTTTCCCTCCTGTGCTTAGCTAAGCTTAGCAAAAACTTCACCTTATGCCCCGGGAAGTAAGGCAAGGGTCCCAGGCTCCCAGCCCAGGTTGCTAAGTCTTTGGTGCTTTATTACAGATCTGTTCAGATTTCTGGAAAGTTACTGAGCAGTTTTCACTTTTATTCCATTCACAGCTATGGCTGATCAGACCAATATGTACTCAGAATGTTCTACCACAGGTGGGACATGAAAAGTCCATGTGAACATTTGGGGGTGAATTCTCTAAATATGTGCATCATGCATTTCTTATGAGCTACTTCAGTTCCACTTTTGCTCAGAGAGCACAGCACCATCTCTGATGTGGGTATTCCATGTTGAGTGGTTCCTGTGACAGTGTCTCCCATGTCACAAATCAATTCCACAAAATGAGATAAATACAATAATTTATCCTATGGGAGCTGATTGTATCACCAAGTGAGATAGTATAGAGGAAGGATAGAGAGGATCTTAGATTTAACCTTGGGAGATATCCACAATCAGTGGGAATACCCTAGTTGGAGATCCAGTACAAGAGAATAAAGAAATTGGAGAAGAACTGGGACAGAGTAGTGTTTATTTAAGAAAAATAGAGGGGAGAGAGTATCCAAATGACAAGGGTTATTGGTACCATGAAAGGCCACAGAGTTAGTCAGTAAACATTTATTAAGGGCCAGACACTGTGCTAAATGCAGACATATAAAAAGGATGAGAATTGAGAAAAGGCAATTAGATTTTGCAATTAAAAGGTCATTGGTAAATTTGGAGAGAATAATTGTAATTGAATGATAGGGTTGAAAGCCAGATTGCAAAGTATTTAAAAAGAGAGTAAGAGGTCAGAAACTAGAGGTAGATGCTGTAGACAGCATTCTCAAGGAATTTAGCTTTGCATAGAGAGGAGAGATCAAGAATTATAGCTAGGAGACATAGTAGGCTGAGGTAATAGTTATTTAATAATGAAGGAAACAAGTACATGTTTACAGGCAGTAGAAAAAGATCCTTTAGATAAGGATTGAATAAAGATTAGCAAGAGAGACTGGGAATTTTAGAGGGGTAATCTGCTAAAGAAGTTGTAATAGGGTGGTTGGAACTTGTCAGTTCCACTAATGTGTTCTTCTATGAATATATCTCCCGGATCTTTAAATATACTTTGCTAATTTCTTTCCTTAACTCAGATCCCTTATCAGGAACTGCTTGCTAGACATCTACACTTCTTTGTGTCATCAGCATCTGAAACTCTGTACATCCTCCACCCTCTTAAACCTACCTTTTCCTTTGAACTCAGTTTCTATTGAGGACATTATCATCCTTCTCATTACCCAGGTTCAGAACTTTACAGTGATCCTTGATTCATCCCTCTCTCTCTTTTTCTTTAGATCCAGTCATTTTCTAAGTCTTCCTGATTCTCCCACACAACATCTTTTGCATATGCCCTTTTCTCTTCCACAGGGTCACCACCATTGGTTAGTCCTTTTTTGCTTCTCACTTGGACTGTTTCAATAACATTTAGTCCCTCTGCTTGACTATGATCAAATTGAATTTTATAGGGTTGCAAAAATGGTTCAACATTAGGAAAATAATTATGTTTTCCAAATCTAAAACTTCATTATTGATATCCCTAAGTAGAAAAGACCTTTTACAAAGTACACATGATGTAATTAGGCAAAATTATATATAATTCATTTAGAGGAGCAAAAGATCAGAAATATCAAGGGAAATCATTTTAAAAATATGAATGAAGAGCACATAGCATTTCCTTACTGTTGTTGTTACTGAGTCTTTTCAGTAGTGTTTGACTCTTTGTGACCCCCATGTAGGATTTTCTTGGCAAAGAGAGTGGAGTGGTTTGCCATGTCCTTCTTCATGTACTTTCTTATTTCAGATTATATTATAAAACAATAAGCTTTTATGTGGGTTAAAAATTATTTAAATAAATCAGGAAAGTAGTCTGGACACAGAAGAATTAGAAATAACTGAATTAAATAACTAAGCACAACATAAATTACCTAGGAAAAAATTCCCATTTGATAAGAATTACTGGAAAAACTACAAAGAAGTTTCACATAAATTGGATTTAGTTTCACACCTTACTCCGTATATATACCATCGTAAACTCCAAATGGATAGCTATCTTGACTATTAAAAATATCATAAAAAACATTTTCAGCAGTTTTTGTAGGGTACTTCCAGGAGCCAAGATGGCAAAGTAAGCAGTAAATTGCCATAGCTTTCCCATATTCACCTCTAAGCCATAAAGTAGCACCCCAAAACAAATCAGGGAACAATAGAACCCACAAAAAGAGAGGGTAAAACAGTTTTTGAGCCCAAGAAACTTGGAAGATTGGTAGAAAAGGTCCATCTCACTCAGCAAGGGTAACACAGTCCAGCACAGGAAGCATCCCAGCAAGCCCCACCTCAGCAAACCAATTGGAGATCCTGAACCCAATGTGGTGGAACAGGTAAATGCCAATACCAACACCCCACCATGTGCCTCAACATAGTCAGGGTGACTTGGGCTCTAAGAACTGCATCATCCTGGGCAAACAGACAACCTCCAGTGGCCAGACCTCCATGTGCTTCAGTGTATCCCAGGGAAATACAGAAACACCCCACCAGCCTCAGCACATGCCATCCACCACCACTAAGACCTCAGTCTCAGCACCAGGTAAACTGCCAGACTCCTATGCCCTCCAGAAGCACCAGCGACACCATTAGACATGATGATACCCCAGGGGCCTGAAGCCCCTGGCACAAGAATCCTGATACAGTGCCCTTTTCATACAAGGAGCAGAGCTCAAATTTAAAAGAAAGGAAAAAGGTCAAAAAATCTAAGCAAATGGGGCGGCTAGGTGGTGCAGTGAGTAAAGCGTCGGCCCCGGAGTCAGAAGGACCTGAGTTTGGATCCGGCCTCAGACACTTAATACACACACAAACAAAAACCTAGCCATGTGACCTTGGGCAAGTTACTTAACCCCAATTGCCCTCCAAAAAGAAAAAAAAAAGTCTAAGCAAAAACAACAAAAAAAGAATCTTACCATAGAAATTTATTGCAATGACAGGGAAGATCAAAACACAATCTCAGATGAGGACAACAGTATCAAAATATCTACAGGCAAAACCCCAAATAAAGCTGGGAAGTAGTCTCAAACCCAGAAAATACTCATGGAAGAGTTCAAAAGGAACTTAAAAATCATGTGAGAGAAGTAGAAGAAAAACTGGGGAAAAAAATGAGAGTGATGTAAGAATTTTTTAAAAAGAGTCAAAAATTACAACTGCTTAAAAAGTAGAATTGGGAGAATTCTAGAAAGATGATGGAGAAGGTCAGAAAACTTTTGGCTCCAAATTTCCTCCGCAGAAAAAGACAGAACATTTCCTCAGAGGGAATGTAGAGCAGCTAAAGTAAACAAAAGTCAAGGTAAAGTTGTTCTTCTAAGACAACCTAAGAAGACCGCAGAAAAAAACAGAACTCCTTGGGCTGAGATTTGGTCTAATTGAAGTGCAGACACCTCCAGGCCAGCTCTGCTGAGTCAACAAACAACAAGCCCTGGGAAAGGCTGGGGTACAGAGGGTACTTCAGCCTTAGAAACTTCCTTTTGCAGACAATGTGTGGGGTCTCAATAGGAGAAGATTGAAAGACCTTCCACTGTCGAGGAACACCAAGCATAGCTGCTGGGTTGATCAGTGGCATCCCAGGCTGTGGCTGTGGGGAGAAGTTAGCATACACCTAGTGAATACAGTAGCAGAGGGGCAACTGCTGGCTGTGGACACTTGCAGGAGAGCAGAGTCCCTGGTTTCAGTTCCAGGACAGAGAGGACAGCTGTATTTTGTAGCCACTGGAGGGACTTTGAGGAATAAGATCATTTGCAGGACTTTGTCCAAGGGCTCTAGCCAGTGACTTAGGAATCTAGAGAAAAGCGCAAAGTTGAGCCACGGGACTGACCTCACAAAGCAACAGTAAGAATGACCTAAGGCTTAGGGCATTATTCCCCATGTCTCTGGACTAGAACTTTATCATAATAATAGCTGCAAAAAACAAACAAACAAAATATTAATTAAAATAAGCAAGCAAAGGAGAAAAAACCCAACCATAGATAGCTACTATGGGGATAGAGAAGATCTGGGTTCATATTCAAAGGAAGATAATGGAGCTTAAAAGTCACTACTTTTTTGATGAGAAACATCAAATAATCCTAAGCACAAAAAGATTTCTTAGAAGAATTTAAAAAGGACTTTAAAAATCAGTTAAGAGAGATCAAGGAAAAATTAGTGGAAAAATAAGAGCAATCCAAGAAAATTATGAAAGGCAGCAACCTTGAAATAGAGACCCAAAAGGAAGAAAATAATTCCGTTAAAACTAGAATTGGGCAAACAAGCTAAAATGACATTCTAAGACACAAAGAAATGATAAAATCAAAATAATGAAGACATACAAGAGAATATAAAACATCCCATCAGAAAAATAAACTGATCTGGAGAAGAGATAGAGGAGAAATAATATAAGAATAGTCAGACTGCCTGAAAATTATGATTAAAAAAAGACTCTTAATACAATATTACAAGAAATTTTCAAGGAGCAATGCCTTGAAGTTCTAGAACAAGAAGGCAAAGTAGAAATAGAAAAAATCCACAGATCACTACCTGGAAAAGATCTTAGGAGGAAAACTTATAGGAATATCAGGGGCCAAGTTTCAAGGCTCCCAGGTTAAGGAGGAAATATTGGAAGCAACAAGAAAAAAAAATCACATATTATGGAGCTACAGTAAGGGTTACAAATGACCTAGCAGTTACTACATTTAAGGACTATAGGTCTCAGAATACAATATTTTGTTTAAAAAAAAAAAAGAGCTGGGGTTATGACCAAGGGCAACTTGGTTATGTATAATAGCAAAGTTATGTGTAATCCTGATTTTTAAAAATGGGTATTTAATGAATTAAAAGACTTTCAGGTATTTGTGACAAAAATAGCAGAACTTAAGGGAAAATTCTACATATAATATTCAGGAGAAATATAAAGTAAACAAACATAAATGACCAATTATAATGAATTCAATAAGATCAAATCATTTACTTTTTATATATGAAAATACTCTCATTTCTGTTATGACTGCCATTTTTATTTTGGTAGTTTGAAAGAAAGGCTTGGACTGAGCTGAGTATACTGATGGGATGATTCTAAAAACAAAATGAAACTCGGGAGAGATAAAAAGAAGCAATTAGCTCATACAAATGAGGCAAAAAAGGAAAAATTGATACCGAAGAAGGTAGTATGGGGGGCAGGTAGTGCTAAAAGCTTACTCTCATTAGGAATGAGTTAAAGAGTGGACAACATATATATCTAGAAGGGTGTAAAAGTCTTCTATTTTCAGGAAGAAATAAGAGGGCAAGTAGATAAGGTGGGGAGACAGGATAATGGAGGTATTCTTTAATTTTAAATGGTGGGTTTTTTTTAATTTTCAATTTTTATTTATTCTTAGCTTTCAGTATTCTTTTCCACAAGATTTTGAGTTACAAATTTTCTACCCTTCTTTCCCCTACCCCCACTCCAAGATAGTGAGCCTTCTGAATACCCCTTCCCCCAATATTTTCTATCTTGTATTCTCCCCATCATCCCCCTAACTTTCTAGTAGGACAAGATAGATTTCTATACCCCAGTGCCTATATATCTTATTTCCCAGTTGCATGTAAAAAACAATTTTTTTAACATTTGTTTTTAAAACTTTGATTTCCAGATTCTTTCCCTTCTTCCCTCTTCACCTACCCCCACTGGGAGGACATGCAATTCAATATGGGTTGTACATGTGTAGTTACACAAAACATTTCCATAGTAGTTAAATTATGAAAGACTAACTATATTTCCCTTCATCCTATCCTGTCCCCCACTTATTCTATTTTTTACTTTGACCCTGTCCATTTTCAAAAATGTGTGCTTCTAACTACCCTTTCCCCTAATCTGCCCTCCCTTCTATCATCCCCCTTTTTGTCCCCTTCCCCCCTACTTTCCTATAGGGTAAAATACCCAACTGAGTATGTGTTATTCTCTCCTTAAGCTAAATTCAGTGAAAGTAAGGTTGACTCATTCCCTTCCCCCTTCCTGCTCTTCCCCTCCATTGTAACAGTTTTTTTCTTGCCTCTTTTTATATGAGATAATTTTCCCTGTTCTATCTCTCCCTTTCTCCTTCTCCGAATATATTTCTCTCTAACTCCTTAATTTTATTTTTTAGATATCATCCCTTCATATTCAACTGATCCTGTGCCCTCTGTCTAGGTGTACATGTGCACACATATACACACACTCATACACACACACACACATATATACATACATACACCCTCCTATACACACATATATGTATATATACATGTATATGTATACACATATACGTGCATATACACACATACACACATGTGTGTACATGTGTATGCATATATGTATACATATGTACACATATATGTGTGCACACACATACATATGTATACCCACACACATATATATTCCCTTCAGCTGTCTTTATACTGGGAAAAGTCTCATGATTTACAATGATTGTTTTTCCATGGAGAAATGTAAATAGTTCAACTTTAATAAGTTCCTTATGATTTCTTTTTCCTGTTTACTTTCTCGTGCTTCTCTTGCTTCTTGTATTTGAAAGTCAGATTTTCTGTTTAGCTCTGGTTTTTTCATCAAGAATGCTTGAAAGTCCTCTATTTCATTAAATAGCCATATTTTCCTAAGGGAGAGATTCTTAGAGGTATGGGTAGGTTAAGGAATAAGAGGGCAAGGTAGCAAGTAGAAGTAAAGCAGAGGAGTGGGTGAGAAGGAAAATGGGGGAAAATGGAAAGGAGGGAAATATACATCAAGCAATCATAGCTTAGAATGTGATTGGGATGAATTTACCCATAAAGTGGAAATTGATTACAAATTAAAAACTTGAATTCAACAATATGTTGTTTTCAGGAAATGCTATGAAAATGAGATTCACACAAACAAAATTAAAGTAAGGAATAGAATGTAGTAAAATATTTTTTAAAAGTCAGGACAAAGTTAAAGCTAAAATAGATTTAATCAAAAGACAGAAATAGGGAAACTATATTATGTGTCAGTCATATTATTCAATATGGTTTTAGACCATTTAAAATAAATATACAGTATAAAATACCTGTGTATGCCTACCAAAACAATCATAGGAAATATACAAATATAAAAATTAAACATTTTTTAAGATTGTACGTGTCTAGCCTATATTGGATTGCTTGCCATCTTGAGGTAAGGAGGAAGGGAGGCAAGGAGAAAAAAATTTTTGAACTTAAAATTTTATAAAAGTAAATGTTGAATACTGTCTTTATGTGTAATTGGGAAAAATACTATATTAAATGGGGAGAAAACCACTTTTTAAGCAAGTAAAGTTAAATCTAAATAATTGAAATAATATTTATTTTTCCTGGGTAGATAAAGCCAATATATTTTTAAATGACAATTTTACCTAACTAATCTATTTATGTAATGCCATCCCAATTAAATTTAAAAAGTTATCTTACTGAGTTAGAAAAAATAATAATAGAGTTTATTTAGAAGAACAAAAAGTCAGGAAATTCAAAGAAACCCAAGGAGGGAAATGTAAAAGAAGCAGATTCAGTAGTATCAGACCTCAAACCATATTATATCGTGAGAGCATTGTTGAAGTATAAAATGGATAATTTTGGTTTTTTAAATTAAAATTTTCTTGCATGAATGAAACCTATTCAGACCAAGAATAGAAGGAATATAAAAAATTGGGGGAAACTTCCATAGACCATCTCAGAAAAAATAGAATTGGATTGGAATATTGCTGTAGTGAATGCCAGGTGGTAGATTTAGAAAAACATGGAAAGATTTGGACATATGAAAGAAGATGCTATCCACAGTTAGAGAAACAGATGACAAGTATAAACAAGCATAGTACAATCTTACATATGTGTATATCTATGGATGTCTATGTATATGTATAATCTATATCCACATATCAATATCTGTATGTGTATCTTCACTTAACTGTAGCCTTCTGGAGGGGGAAGGGGAGAAACAAAATAAAATGTCCACAGCAGAGAACAAAAGAAAACCTAAAAGGAAGCAAAGAAAAGCTTGGCATCTTTGAAAACAAGTTGTAGTATTTATTATATAGAAATATAATGGGAATGGACATGTATTGCTTTATAGTGAATCATCTCTTATATTCTACTGCATATGTGGCAGTTTTTTTTTTGCTTTTCATATTTTGTACTTAAGTTTAAAATAAAATTCAAAAGCTTAAAATAAAAAAGTAGAATTGGACAAATGGAGGAGATATAAAAATCCACTGAAGGAAATAACTCCTTATATAGTAAAATCGAACAAATGGAAAAGGAAGTACAAAAACTAATTGAGGAAAACAACTCCTTAAAAGTTAGAATTGGGGGGCAGCTAGGTGGCACAGTGAGTAGAGTGCCGGCCCTGGAGTCAGAAGGACCTGAGTTCGGATCCAGCCTCAGACACTTAACCCACACAAACAAAAACCTAGCTGTGTGACCCTGGGCAAGTTACTTAACCCCGATTGCCCTCCAAAAAAGCAAAAAAAAAAATTTTTTTTAAAGTTAGAATTGGGCAAGTGGAAGCTAATGACTATATGAGACATCAAGAATCAACCAAACAGAAGAATGAAAAAAATAGAAGAAAATATAAAATACCTCATGGGAAAATCAACTGACCTAGAAAATAGATCCAGGAGAGATGATATCCAAATCAGTAGACTACCTAAAAGTCATAATCAAAAGGAAGATTTGGACAGCATCTTTCAAGAAATTATCAAGGAAAACTGCCCTGATATCCTGGAACCAGAGGGCAAAATCAGCATGAAAAGAATCCACCAATCACTTCAGGAAAGAGCTCCCAAAATAAAAACTAAAAGGAACATTGTAGCCAAATTATAGAACTATAAGGTCAATGAAAAAAAAATGCTGCACATGGTCAGAAAGAAATAATTCAGATATTGGGGAGAATCAATCAGGGATTGTACAGGTCTCAGCAGCTACAGCAGTAAAGGATTGGAGGTCATCGAACATGATATTGTACAAGGCAAAGGAGGTAGGACTACAATCAAAAATCACTTACCCAACAAAAGTAAGCATAAAGATCAAGGGAAAAAATAGTCATCCAGTAAAATTGAAAGATTTCAAGCTTTGATAAGAGAAGACCGGAACCGAACAAAAAATTTGACCTCTATTATCAAGACCCAAGAGAAGCATAAACATGTTTTAAAAAACAAAAGGGGGAAACAAAACATACAGCTATATTATGGAAGTGCTTATTTTATTTCATAAATTAAAAATAAAATAATAAAACTAGTTTTTATTTTTGTTTATTTTTGTTTTGTTTTGTTTTTTTTTACAAAATGAAAAATAGGAGGGATTTAGGTTATGAGGGTTTTGAATGCCAAGCAGAGCATTTCACATTTGCTTTTGGAGGCAGTAGGAAACCATTGGAGTTTATCGAGGGAAGTGGCATGATCAGACCTCTGCTTTAGAAAAATCACTTCAGATGCTGAATGGAGAATGGATTGGAGTGGGAGAGACTTGAGACAGACAGACCCACCACCAGACTATCATGACATAATTTCAGAGAAATTTTAAACTGCTGTGGACTGGAGTAGTCAGGAAGGGTAGTAAGTTTGAGAAGGACCATGGCAGATGAGATGGATTTGTACAGGTGAAGAAAATGTAGGACATTCCAATCTCAGGAAACAATAAGAACAATGAAAGACCCAATGTTTGAGTGTAGGGTATGTTAAGAAGATAATTTGTGTTGGGGGAGAAATGGGAATTGTCAGCTAAGTAGAAGGGGACTAGATAATGGAAGGTTTTGCAAGCCAGGCACAGAAGTTTAGAGTTTGTGGGCAAAAATGAGTCACTGTACTCTCAAAAGTTGGGGAATGAAAGTGGAATCTTTGCCTGGTGTTATTACTCAGGATGGACTTGGATAAAAAGAGACTGATGTCAGGAAGAAAATTAAAAGGCTGTTGCAGTAATCCCAGTGATGATGACCTTGTCTAGGATAATTACTATGGGACTTGAGAATGAGGGGCAAATCTGGTAGAAATTTTGAAACAGGAATTGATAAGATTTTGGTAAAAGATAAAATTTGGAGATAAAGAGAATAAAGAGTCAAAGATGAATCAAGATTTTCTAGTCTGGCAAAAATGGAAGGGGAAGGGTTTAGCTCATTTGAGACAAATAGGCAATTTAATCTAATTTTTTGTAATTCTTAAAAATTCTTTAAAAATTTTTGTGAGTTTGTCTTAAATATAGAATGTGTCTGCTAGATAATTGTTGAGTCATATAAATGGAAATATGAGATCATGGGTAAAATATGTGTTGTAAATTTGATGTTATAAATTTGATAAGTACATCTGTGTAAATTGTTAGGAAATCCTAAATATACTTCATTAATGATCTCATCTGTGCAGGTATTTCCTCCTATCTGGACCTTCTTATCTTCTGTAACCTTATTCCTTGACCTCCCTTAAGTCTTATACAGGGGTTCCATGGAATATACTGATTGCTGCCTTCTAGACACGTTGCCATTAATAACACACACAGTAGATTCATCGGTTATTCTCTTTTTGTTACTACAGATCAGCCTTCCTCCTTCCATTTTCATGTCTCTCTGATCCAGCACCACTTCTCTTACGTAGTTCTTCATTAGCAATAAGTTACAGGTTCTTCATTACCACAATGCTCATCTCTCTCATTATTTGAATGACACTCAACTTTAATTCTTAAGAGACTGAGTATTTTATGACTTGTAGCCTTAGAACATTGCCAGAATAATTTTTTTTTAAACACAACCATTTTAAAAAATACATCAAGTGAATTTTACAACGTTAGCAGTAGAATCCAGAGACCACAAGGAACTCTTTTTAAAGCTGCTTTGTATTAAGAGAAACTGCTTTTATCTGAACAACCTGTATTTCATTTGTATACAGCAGTGAATTTACGAGATTTTGTGTCATCTGAGACCTGTTTGGGGTTTAATAACAAGGAAGAGTAGAAAAAGTGATAATGTTTCTGAAGTGTTCCCCCTTCTCTTATTTATGTAGTGTGGTCAACAAAAGAAGCTTATGATTAAATGTATCAGTATCCAGCAGTTGCTGGCCTTGAGGTATCTGGGGTTTTTTTTTAATGTTAATTAAAATTTGGGGCACATATGCATCCATAGAAGTAACAGAAAGTATATTCTTATTTGTTTTTATAAAGATCAGGAATACATGTGTGAAGGTGTTGTGATCTAATAATATGATAGTAACTAATAATAATTAGTGATTTTATCTTATTTCATCTTAAAACTTAGTGGTAGGGCTTTTTCCCCTTATTGCTTACCTTTAATTGTATTCGTCTTTTTGCTATCAAGAAAATATTTAGTTCTAGACCCAGAGATATTCACCTTGAGCAGTCTAGTGAAACACGTGGACCTCTTCTCAGGAGAAAAAAAAAAGGTTTTAAATGCATAAAGCAAAATACAAAGGATGACAAAGGGGAAAAAATTCTATTGAAATAAAGGTGGCATGGGTGGGTAGTTGGCACGGTGAACAGGACCTAAGTTCAATTTCTGCCTCAGACACTTAATACTTACTAGCCGTGTGACCTTGGACAAGTCACTTAACTCTAATTGCCCTGCCTTCCCACCTCCAAAAATCAAATAAAAAAACAAAAAGAAATAAAAGTGGCAACTTTTTTCCCCATCCCCCTAAAATCTTTTTGTAATCTCTTGGGGTTCAGAGCTCCTACACTGGAAGAAGACCAGCTATATCTTAAGCTAACCATAAACAAAACTATTTAAGAATTAATCAGTTAATGATAATACCCAAAAAAATTAAGTAAACATTTTCCATTGTATGGGAATGATTGGATTATTTGATTTTAAGGAACCTTCCAGCTCTAAGTTTATGATCTGGTGCCTCCATCACTTGTTATCTGATTCTTCCAAATCTTAAAATATGTGTCCATATGTTTCTCAGTTCCTTCTTTTATATCATATGTTTAGAGCAGTGGACTAGGTTGCTGTCTCCATTCTGAATATTGATGCCTATTTCATTATAACAAATTTATAACAAATAATTTTGAATCCCTTTTACATTTTTATTGAAAAAGTGTAAAGGAAGCACTTTTAGTGGAGTCATCTCTCTATGTTCTTGAATATCATTGTGCAAATAAAATCAGAGTTTATTAGATCACTTAAGTTTCATGCTCCTAGGCAAGAGAGAGGCAGAACTTTTAAAAAAATATGAAAAATTTAAGAATTGGATGTAACCTTTTATGGATAAGGAAAAGTAGTTAGTGATTGCTCAAGGTAATAAAGATATTGAGAATTTAGCTATATTGATTAGTTGCCTCCAGCTGAATTTTATAATTAAATAAAACATCTTCCTATGCCTATATTACCTGTTGAGATTAGTCTTTCTTTTTTAGACTTAGGTAATTGGAAGGGAGACAGATTTAGACAGGTATAAGGAAAAACTTGATAATTAAGGTTATTCCAAAATGTAAAGGATTGCTTGACAAAATAAGTTTCTTAAACAAAGAGCTTTTATAAGTAGGGTATGAACCTACATTGTTTACAAATTCTAACCCTATTTCATTCTTCAAAGCTTGGAAAGGAGATTTGGGGGGGGGGTCTTTTTTGGTGTCATAATCTTTTTTTTAAGATGACAGGCAAATATTTATATCTTTTTTAGATTTGCAGAATTTATTTATTTTTAGTTTTTTTTTTTCATATTTTATTTTATTGCTTTTTGGAGGGGGGAGAGCAGAGCAATGGAGATAAGTGACTTGCCTAAGGTCACACAGCTCATAAGTGTTTCGTGTTTGAGGCCAAATTTGAACTCAGGTCCTCCTGACTTCCAGGGCCAGTACTCTATTCACTGTACCACCTAGCTGCCCCCATTTTTAGTTTTCAATATTCATTTCCACAAGATGGTGAGTTCCAGATTTTCTCCCTATCTCTCCCCTGCCCCCGACTCCAAGATGGCAAGCATACTGATTATCCCTTCCCCTAGTCTGCCCTCTCTTATATCCCCCCACCATTCCTCTCCTTGCCCCATTTCCCCTTACTTTCTTGTAGGGCAAGATTAATTTCTGTACCCCATGGCCTGTACATCTTATTTCCCAGTTGCATGTAACAACAATTTTTTTAACATTCGACCGCCAGAATATCATATTCCAAGCCCTTCAATCCCTTAATGTAGAAGGTGCTAGATCTTGTGTTATCCTTATTGTGTTTCCATAATTCTCAAATTGTTTCTTCTTCACTGCTTGTAATATTTTCTCCTTGACATGAGAGCTCTGGAATTTGGCTATAGTATTCCTAGGGGTTTTCTTTTTGGAATCTTTTTTTTTCAAGAGGCAGTTGGTGAACTCTTTCCATTTCTATTTTGTTCTCTGGTTCTAGAATATCAGGGCAGTTTTTCTGGATACTTTCTTGAAAGATGATTTCTAGGCTTGTTTTTTGATCATGGCTTTCAGGTAGCCCAATAATTTTTAAATGATCTCTCCTGGATCTATTTTCCAGGTCAGTGGTTTTTCCAATGAGATGTTTCACATTATCTTCTGTTTTTTTTTTTCATTCTTTTGGATCTGTTTTATAATATCTTGATTTCTCATATAGTTATTAGCTTCCATTTGCTCCAATCTAATTTTGAAGGAATTATTTTCTTCAGTGAACTTTTGAATTTCCTTTTCCATCTGGCCAATTCTGCTTTTTAAGGGATTCTTCCTATCATTGACTTTTGTACCTTCCTTTGCCATTTGAGTTAGTCCATTTTCTAAGGTGTTATTTTCTTCAGTATTTTGGGGGTCTCCTTTAGCAAGCTATTGACTTGTTTTTCATGATTTTCTTACATCACTTTCATTTCTCTTGCCAATTTTTCCTCCACTTCTCTTACCTGATTTTCAAAGTACTTCTTGAACTCCTCCCTGGCCTGCAACCAATTCATATTTTTCTTGGAGGCTTTTGATGCAGGAGTTTTGACTTTTTTATCATCTTCTGTTTCTATGTTCTGATATTCTTTGTCACAAAAGAACGATTCTATAGTCTGATTTCTCTTCTTCTGTTTGCTCATTTTGCCAGTCAGTTATTTGACTTTTGCCATGGTAGAACCCTGTTTCCCGATTGGAGAACTCTCTGTCCCAAATGTCTAGGATTTTGTGCAGCTGTTGTCAGAGCTTCTTCTAGGCACCTATCTTAGAACTGTGAGGAGGACTGACTCCACAGCCTCAACAAGTTCTGCCACACCAGTGCTCCTCATCCCAGGACCACCACCCAAGACTTTGACCCAGATCCAGGCAGGGCAAAGCAAGAGAATCCTACCTCAGTGCCAGCAAAGAAATTTCTGCAATTGCCCTCTTGTCAGCCACTTGCCCCCCTCCCCCCACTATCTGTGGGCTTGGAGCCCTGGAAGCAGCCACTGCCACTGCAGCTGCTACCACCCCTCCTACCCAAAGGGCAAGGGCCAGACCATATTCTTCTCTCACTGAGGTCCAACATTTTCTCCCCTGAGCTTTTACTTTCTTTTTGGTGTTTATGGATTGAGAAGTCTGGAAACCACCATAGTAGCCAGTGATTTAGTCCTCTCAGGTCTGCTCAGTCCTGGTCTGTGCTGGCATGGCCCACACAGGACTGCACTGAGCTCCTAGGCCCCCTTCCTGTGGGCCTGCTGGACTGCGTTCAGTGGAACATTTGTTTCACTCTGCCATTTTGTGGATTCTTTAGCTCTAAAATTTGTTTAGAGTCATTTTTTACAGGTGTTGGCGGTAATTGGGGACCAGCTCAAGCAAGTTCCTGCTTTTAGTCTGCTCCATAATCTTTTTTTTGTGTGTGTGTTTGTGGACAACTAGATTGGAAACATTTTACATATTTACTTGTTTGTAAGACAGTATCATCAACAGATATTTATTTAGTAATTATGGTGTATAACATAGTACATTGGGCTTTTTTTTAATTGCTTGTTTTTAATATTGTTTTTAAAAAATTTTGAGTTCCAGATATTCTCCCTGCCTCCTCCTCCCTTCTCTCTTCCCCATTAAAGAGACAAGTAGTATGATATTGTTCATACATGTGAAACCATGCAAACCATTTCCATATTGGCCATATTGCACAAAGGAAAAAAAAAGAAAATGAAAAACATATATACTTGAATTTGCACTCAGAGTTCATCAGTTCACTCTCTTTCTAGAGTTAGATAGTATTTTTCATCATGAATTCTGTGGAATCATCTTGGATCATTGTGTTGACCAGAGTGGCTATTTACCTGTTACAATGTTACTATTACTATGTACAGTGATCTTTTGCTTCTGCTCCACTTCACTCTACATCATTTCATATAAGTCTTCCTAAGTTTTTCCTGGAACCACATCCCTTATCATTTCTTATAGCATGATGATATTCCATCATAATCATTTACCATAATTTGTTCAACCATTCCCCAGTTGATGGATACCCCTTCAATTTCTAAATCTTTTTACAAAAGAGCTTTTGTAAATATTTTAGTACATTGGAATTTTGAATCATACAAATCACATTTCCAAATTTTGAAATTAATGAATATATAAGTAACTTGCCCCTCAGAAGACACATTAGCTAACAGACTGGGATTTTCATGTAATCCAACCCATACCTGTATAAGAATCCCCACTAAAACAGTCCCCAAGACATTCTCTAACCTTTGGTCAAAGATCTCCATCTCAGTACTTCTCAGTATTTAGGTAACTTTAGTTGAGTTTTTCTTTATGTCAAGCCCAGTGTGTCTCTTTGCAACTTCTACACATTGATCCTGGGTCTTGCCTCTTAAGCAACAGACAATTCTAATCTCTTCCTGTGATGGCACTTTGAAATCTTGAAAATAGCTATCATGTGCCTTGTTCACAATTGCTGTTTTAGAAGGAAAGAATGAAAAGAGCTTTTTTTTTAAGCACTCAGTATGTACCAGGCACTGTGCTAAGTACTTTACAAGTGTTGTCTCATTTGATCCTCATAACAACCCTGGGTAGTATATAGCATCATTAGCTTCTATTTCCTCAGTTCTGATTTTTAAGGAATTATTTTATTCATTGAGTTTTTGGAACTCTTTTTCCATTTGTCCTATTTTGCCTTTTAAGTCATTCTTCTCCTCATTGACTTTTTGTACCTCTTTTGCTGTTTGGATTAGTCTTTTTTTTTTTTTTTGGAGGGGAGAAGGGCGGGCAGTTGGGGTTGTGACTTGCCTAAGGTCACATAGCTAGTAAGTGTGAAGTGTCTGAGGCTGGATTTGACCTTAGGTCCTCCTTTCTCCAGAGCCAGTGCTCTATTCACTGCACCACCTAGCCACCCGTAGTCTATTTTTAAGGTATTATTTTCTTCAGTATTTTGGGGGGTTTCCTTTAGCAAGCTGTTGACTTGTTTTTCGTGATTTTCTTGTATCACTCTTTTTTTTTCTTCCCAATTTTTCCTCTACTTCTCTTATATGATTTTCAAAATCCTTTTTGACCTCTTCTGTGATCTGAGACCAATTCATATTTTTCTTTGAGACTTTGGATTTAGGAGCTTTGACTTTGTTGTCTTCTTCTGATTGTGTGTTTTGATCCTCTTTGTCACCAAAGTAAGATTCTGTAGTCTTTTTTTTTTCCAACGGTTTGCACATTTCCCCAGCAAATTACTTGACTTTTCAATTCTTTGTTAAGATAGGACTCTACTTCCAATGTGGAGGGTATACTGCCCCCAAGCTTCAGGTGTTTTGTGCAGCTGTTTTCCAGGATATTTCTAGGGACCTGTAAATTTCCAATTCTTCCAAGGTGGTGTGATCAAAAGAGAGGTGTTTACTCCTCTTCTGGTCTGTGCTGTGGTCTGTGAGTTACCACAAGCACTCTTTTCTGCCTTGGAACTGTAAGGAAGATTTCCCCTCCTTTGCCACCGCAAGTTCCACAATGCCAGCACTCCTCCTCACCCTAGATCTGCCACCCAGGACTACGGCTCAGATCCAAGAATGGGCAAAGCAAGAGAATCCTGCTTCAGCATCAGCAAAGAGATCCCTGCAATCCCCCTCTGACCAGTCAGTTGATCTCCCCAGCATCTGTTGACTGTCAGCTTCTGAAGCAGACACTGCCATCGCCTTCACAGTCTCAGACCCCACCGTCACATCAGAGCTGGAGCCAGACCATACTCCTCTTTCACCCAGGTTCAGCAGTCCTTTCCTACTCACCTTCTAAATTGTCTTTGGCATTTGTGGTTTGAGAAGTCTGGAAACCACAACTTCCAGTGATTCAGTGCCCTGGGGCCTGGTCTCTGCTGGTGCATTTTGCCCTGGACTGTGCTCCTCTCTCCAACTGGTGCAACAGACCTTTCCTGTCAATCCTTCATGTTGTCTTGGGCTGGAAATTTGTGTTTTTTACATGTATTTTGAGGGATTTGGGGTAGAGCTCAAGCACAGTCCCTGCTTTTACTCTGCCATCTTGGCTCCTCCCACTTAGCCTTTTTTTAAATGTATGAATTATCAGGTCTCTTCTACTAACCTTTCCAGCATTACCTCCTCAAAGAAACCTAGAAAATGAGATAGACTTCTGTGTTGAGAACTATTTTTCCTTATCAATCTAGAACTCAGGGCCTCTAGCAGAATCTATAATCATGGGAAATCAGATAACCAAATGTTTCAAAAATATCTGTAAAATGAGAATGATCTATATCTGTTTGAGAGTCTTGTCAGTGAGTAAAGTATACTTGGTTTTATGGTTATCTCTTTTACCTTCTCGAAAGTGTAAAAGAAATTGTTTGGGTTTTTTGCTCACATAGCACTTAGACAGTTGAAGTATTACTATATTACATTTGAGTTCTTTTAGTCCATTCATGTGATTTCATCTGTGCCACAAACTCCTAATGAGGAAACTCCTTCAATCAAAAGCAAACCAGCAATAATAGCTAACTGTCTTGGTGAGGTGCCACTAAGAGAGGTCCAGTAACTTACCTAAGGTTACATAAGCCAATAAATGTCAGAGACCAGCCTTAAACCCAGCTTTACCTGGCTCTGAGGCTGTTCTCTTTTGTGCTGTACTGCCTTTCATTACATTCAAAAATTACTGGTTTTTTTCAAATCACAGATTAGTATTAAAACATTGTCTCATTGGTAGAGGTGTTATTCACTGAAGTTTCCTAAACTAGTGCAAGACCTCATCCTCTCCTACCCCCTTCCCCCAAAAAACCCCCAACAACAACAAATAAGAGATATCCTAACATTTTCTCAGTGTGAACTTTTCCTTAGGAAACAGTACTATTTCAGGAGCTTTGCTTTTTTCTTTTATCAGCAACACTACATAAATGTATACTCTCAATAGTGGTAGTTCACACACTGGAAATGAGAAAGAAAAATTGATTATTCTTCTTGATATGAAAAAAAAAACCAGCAACAACAACAACAAAAAAAAGAAAGAAATTCATAATCACCTAACTCTGGAAAATTGTAGTTACATTGGATGAAGTTTTGATCAGTTTTCTTAGCTACTTAAGAAAGTACTTTTTTTTTAGGATCTTATGCGCTAAGTAGAAATTAAGTAGGAAGTGTATTGTAACCCTGCCTGTATCATTGCTTATTTGTGACTTCGGGCAAACCAATTTACCTCTTTGCTTTTTATCTTCTTTGTCAATAAAATAAATTTGATAATCCCAGTTTTCCTCACCAGAATGTTATGAAAACGAATGATCAGAATGCTTTAGGCAAATCTAAAATGCTGTGTAAGTACTAAAATATTGTTTCTCAGTTCCCTTAAGACAGAAACTGACATGCTAAGCTCTCAGTAAAATTTGACACCTAATGTTCATAATAACATTTGACTTTTATTATTTATTGGTTCAGAAATTTTAAGTGCTGTACAAAGTAGCTTACTTCTCTGTCAGAACAAGCCATTGTGAGGTGCTACTATTCTTAAAATTCAGCTTAAATGTAGAAACCATTGATTTCCATTTTAGCATCTAATTTTTAAAAGTTAGGGCTATCCTACACTTGGTAACATAAATTCATAACAGAATTTTTGACAGTTTCCCCTCATGAAATACAAATCTTACCGTTTTGGAGGGAACACACCCTCTAAAATTTTAATTCAAATCAAGCTTTCTGCAAATTTCATTCTCAGATGCCAATGCATCAAATGTTTTCAACCTATCTTCTTTGAACTTGCTACTCAATTGGTATTTTTACTAATTACTGAGAATTCCTTTTAGATATATTTCTTTCCTTTTTTTTTTTTTTAAAGAGGGGGGAAGGCAAAACAGTTGAGGTTAAGTGACAGCTAGTAAAGTGTGTCAAATGTCTGAGGCTAGTACTCGGGTACTCCTCACTCCAGGGCCAGTGCTCTATTCACTTGTTCTATTCACTACTTCACCTAGCTGCCCTAGATAACTTTCTAAAAACCATTTAATTACCATTTGTATTTTCATGACTTATGTTCAACATAAAAATATAAACTTTTAAAAAGTGAAGTTGTGATAACTTTTAGAAAGTTATCACAGTCTTTGGAAATAGTTTTGAACAACTATATCAGAGCTAAATAAACCAATGAAGGTTGCAGTTTTAACTCCCTTAGTTATGCAGCAAAAAAGTTTTTACTTCATACTTTTCAGTTTTCAAATATTTTTTAAATGCTTCATATATAGTCACCATTGCTTTACTTCATTTTTTTGTTAAGTTTATTTACTTTTAGTCTACAACATTCAATTCCACAATCCCTTCAGTTCCAAATTTTCTCTCCCACCCTCTCCTCCACCTTCCCCCACCACCACCCCATGACAGCATGCAATCCTATGTAGGTTCTACAAATACCTTCGCATTAAACATTAGTCATTTACTTCATTTTTTTCTTTAAATTTCAAATACTTTTACTTCCATGATGTTATACTGAGGTTATCTTTCATTTATTGTGTTTATTTATATTAATCCTATATCTATAGATAGTTATATTTATTGTTTATTTTCATCTTACTTTGCATTTTAAATCACAGCCATTATATCTTGAAAAGTATTTCTAACAAATCAGTATATGAATTTTTTTAAATGAACTATTTTATATATAGGTATAGGTACTTCTTATGGGATAGGTATAGGTATAGTATAGGTACTTCTTATGCTGTTAAATGTGATTAATATGTTGGTTTATACTGCTTAACTTCTACTTTAAAAACTTTGGTTATGAGAGGGTACTTTCTTGGTGGTAGGAGGGGAATGTTTTATTGCAGAATAAAAGATATAAAAATATTAGATATCAATTTTTTAAAAAAGAAAATATATCTGCTAAATTAGATCAGAAGGATTATTTTTAAAAGACATCTTTTATATCATATGGATTTTAAGTGAACCTGATTTTTTAAAAAAACGAGCATTCTAACAATTGTTTATATTAAATAGTAAAAAGAGTATTTGTTTACATGATCCTTTGGTGATTTATTCTTTAAGCTGTAAGTAATTCTTTTCATGCTGACAAGTTGATAGGGAGGTCTGCACTTGTGTGAGAGTAAAGCTAGAGCTTCCTGAATTTCATTCTGGGTGGTGGTAGAGGGAGAAACATGAGTGAGAGGTTTAAGTACTGGGCTTAGAAACAGTTAATCATTTTTACCACCCTTGCATTCAAATAGCCTGAGCAAAGGTAGTGTAGACTAAAGCAGGCCACTTGTTTCTGTTGACTTAAGTACAAACAGCGGTCGAAGTGTTTAGCCCTTGGGGAGGTTCTGTGATTGAACAAGAACTCTGTAGTTATTTTGATAAGGCTGAGAGAGCAGTAGTGTGGCCAAGCTATGATCATCATCCCTGTGCTTTGAGGCAGGCCAAGGATGGAGGCCTCAAGTGTTTGGCTCTTCCTGATGAATAAAGATAAATTCAACTAGGAAAATAAACTCAGTATTTTGGTCAATTTGCAACAATTGGTGAAAGAATTAAACTGTATATTTTAGAACTTGGCATCAGGAGGTGTGGGAAAATAGTTCAGCGTCTCTGATTCTGGCTTGATCTGGCTGTAGATTTGGAAACAGAGCAGAAAATTAATGCATAAACATATTTAACAATACCACACCGAATGTTGTGAATCCAAAATGAAAATGGAAACTGCTTGAGGAAGGAAAGCAAAAATTCTTCTTGTTGACAGCTTATGTTTTAAATTTGAGGCCATACTTTCTTAAAACTCTTACTCAATATAACTAATAGTATTAAAAATTGAGGTCTCATTCATTTGAGATGTGACTACCCCACAGATTTCTGTTCTGAGGATTTTGTGGTGTTCTTATTACTGTAGGGAGGATTTAATTTATGCATGCTTGGGATCTGAGAAGCTCTGCAAAGGAAGACATGTTAACCACAGTTTCTGTTTCTATTGTTTTCTATTGGACTTGACTTTTGCAACATTTATCTTGTTCTGGTATTAGTTTGTGTTTTATTAGATGTTGTGTTGCTTTAAAAAAAAAAACTAACAAAAGAACCTACATTCTTTTTGTGGTTTCTGGAACTCTTAGGAATTTCAACTATGGCAGAGTTAGAACTTCTTTTGGAGAAGCATTTACATGGAAATCCCTAGCAGAGAACTGTTTGTTCTACTTAGTGTAGTTAGATCAATAGGCTACTCTATTTCTTAAAGCTGAAGTCTCTAATCAGAGGTCACAATAAATTATTGGACAATGGTGTTATTTGGTCTTCAAACATTCCCACACAAAACACTTTACAACTTTATATATTACTTCTGTACATTTGCCAATTTAATATCCTGGGGGACTAAGAAAAATGAAGTTATTAAAAGGAGCTGTTGAAACACTTTGGCAATAGTGAAAACTTCCTGAAGAAGTTGAATACATTCACTTCTTAGATAAATCTGAGAAGCCTAGATTTTGAACTTGAAAAGACCATGGAGGACATCTGGTCACAGTCATAGGACCACAGAATATGAGAGTTGAAAGGGACCTCAGTGGCCATCTAGTCCAGTCCATGCTTCCTTTTTTAGCTCGATTAACTGGAGCCCAGAGAAAGGGTGTCTCTTGTTCAAATTCATGTAGACATATGACTTGGTGACTTCAAACTCTGGCCCATGGGCCTGCTACTCTCTCTGCTGCACCATGAGGATACATATGAGAATAGTAGAAATGGGTAGTCTGTAATAATGACCTGATAATAATGGATAATGGATAATTATGGTTCCAATTCAATATAATTTATTGGTTAAGTTCCCGGGATATTTTGAAATCTGTATTTGTAGAATAGAGATTTTTCTTCTGCTAGTCTATGAAAGACATTGGGCTACTAATGAATAATTCTAGCCATCAAATCATGTCTTAAGTGCTAAAGTGTTATAACTTGCAGTCTTATGTTTCAATTTTTACCATTTTCTTGTATAACTTACATTGATAACTAAGTCTTTGCTACCTAATGATAACCCCTTTGTAATTTCTGCTGGTGATAATGAGCTTATCCTGAAGTACCATTGTAAATCTCTCCTTTTCTAGAAACATCCACACGACTCAGCCATTTGATACTTAAGTCTTCCTTCTTTAATTAATTCTTGTGGATTTTGTCAATAATGTGACTTTTGATTCCATTCTTCTGTCTTAGCTTCTTCACCATCCTGAAGTAAACCACTTTGAATTATACTTAATAAAGCCAATTGTGTATACCTATTATTGGGCAGCTAGGTTAGATGAGCACCAGGCCTGGTGTCAGGCCTGAGTTTAAATCTGACCTCAGATACTTACTAGCTGTGTTATCCTGAACAAGTTACCTAACCATGTTTGCCTCAGTTTCCTCATCTGTAAAATGAACTGGAGTAGGCAATGGAAAATTGCTCCAGTATCTTTGAAACCCAAATGAAGTCATGAAGAGTCAGACATGACTAAAAGTGACAGAACCACAACAAAATGCCTGTCATCAGCTTTTACTGTTGTTCAGGAAAGATACCTCTAATTATTTCTATAAATGACCTGTTTATCACATGCTCTAAGAATGTTTGACTTTTTCCTTTGTTCATAAAGCATAGCTACTTTATGTTGTCAGGCTCAGGGTTTGTTAATTTTGTAATGGTTTTTGTTAGGATACTTCCCAAATTTGTTATGATTTATTTTAATACATTTCCAAAAATGTGTATTATAGGTTATAACACAAGTGGTAATTGCTTTAACTGTGTTCTCTCCACTTAACTTTGATTTTAGGATGCCAGTAAGTCTCAATATATTTATACTTAACTTTCTCTTTGACATCTTTATGCATGATGTATCTTTCCTGAAAGAGACCAAGCTATTTATATTTATCACCATTATCCACTGATTCAATGTGACCTCCAGATTCTTGCCTCAGTATCCATTAGGAATTTTATTGTAGTCATATTCAAGTGCTATTTTGATATTAGTGGAGAAAGATGTGTGATGATAATGGGAATTTGAGTATTTTCCCTGCCCTGTAATAGACCTAAGGGAATCTGAAGACCTTCTCTGCTTTGAAGATATACCCTCCCCCTTAATAAGCTGAATGAAATCACATGGAGCCTGTGGTGGGAGGAGTTTGCTGAAGGTTGGAGAAGAACCCACAGGAAGCTGAGAGTCAGAGCAGTTAGACACTGGAGGGAGGAGAGAACACATCTGAGAGAAGAGTAAGGCTTGTGAGTAAATGTTGGTTTGTGGGAAGGCTAAAGGATTCTGTGGCTCTCTGTGCTATTATGACTTATTAACTTCTTTGCTGCTATGATAGAATCACTTACTGGTTTTGAAATTTGGTTTTCTGGTGTCTGAATAAATGTTTTGCTTCTGTCTTCTATATGGAGAGTCTGTTATATTTTACAATTGAGCACTGTGCCAACATATTTACAGTGGTCATTGGTGCTGTGAGTATTGCATTGGTGTTATAGGATGTCACAAAATGAAAGAACTGTTCATTGTGGTTTCTGGGAAAAGCCATATAGTTTTATGTCATCCATATATATCAAATGCTTAATAAGTTGTTTTGGTTTGACTCCTTTTTAATTTTGAAGGCATTCTTTATTCTCAATTGGGGATGACTAAGCAAATTATGGTATATCAATGTAAAGGAATATTATTGTGCTAAAAGAAATAGAGAAAGACTTTTATGAAATGATAAAGAGTGAAGTAAGCTGTACCTGCAGACAATTTATGGAGTAACAAAAGAATAAAATAAAGAAATAAAGAAAATAAAGAAAAACAGCATTGAAATGCTTAAGATCTGTGCTCAATACAATGACCAACCTCAATTCTGGAGGACTAACATTAACAAATGCTTCCCAGCTTTTCTCCTCATTTTTATTTATTTAGTATTTTATTTTTTCCCAGTTACATGTAAAAACAATTTTCTGAACTCTCTCCCTTCCTCCCTCCTGACCCCCTTCATTGAGAAGGCAAGCAATTTGCTATAGATTGTATGTGTAGTCATGTAAAACACTTCCATAATAGTCATGTTGTAAAAGAATAACTGTATTTCCCTCCATCCTGTTTCCCCTCCTGTTTATTCTGTTCTATCTCTCCTTTCACCCTGTCCTTCCTCTGAAATGTTTTGCTTCTGACTACCCCCTCCCCCAATCTTCCCTCCCTTCTATCACCCCTCTTCTCTTATCCCCGTCCCCCCTACTTTCCTGTAGGGTAAGATAGATTTCTATATCCAATTAAACATGTATGTTATTCTTCGCACTATATATTATAAAGGCTCATTATTTCATTTTCAGTTCTCGTTTTTCTGTTCTACTTTTTATATAAAAGTGCTTATATTTTGGTTATTGTTTGTTTAGTTCAGAATAAAAACAGTGCTTTGCCAGTAATTCTTGTAGCACTAATAGGTGTAAAAATTATTTTGATTCTTATATGAACCTCTTTCTTTCCGGGTCTCTAGGTAATCTAGCATTGAAGTCAGCTCCTTTGACCCAACTATAGTTTTATGCATGAACACATGCATGCACACACACAGTTGTGTTTGTGGAAATCTTAAAATGTTTTATTCTTTCTGTTAAATACTGTTAGAGAATAAATTAAGTCATGATAACTAAAGCAGATAACCAACTTTTTAAAATTACTTTGTTTTGATATAATTGGTCTGCTAGTTGGAGTCATGCCATCAAACTCAAAAAAGCCTTTTCGGAATTCCAATCTAAGTGTTTGTATCTCCCTCTCAAAATAACTCGAGATATCATTGCTGTTTTTGTCTTCTGTTTCATTATTGGGATAATTTCTAGAGTTTTCATTAAGTGAGGATTTTTCTATAACCTCAGAATCTTTAGCTTTTCTATCTACAATGTAGCCCCTCCAGATTTATTTCTTTTTACAGTTAATCTAGGCTTAGAGATTGTTATTTTTTATAATTGCTCTGTGATAGTTGACATTATATTTTTGCTGAGGACACCATTGACAGAAACCTGTGTAAAGCTCTTCCCTATACCTCATAGAATCTCTTTCCAGTCATGTCTTTAGTCTGTTTCATACACTCCTTTAGTTTACATGCTGTAGTTGTCAGTGCCTTGTTTTGCTGGTAGGGTATTGGTATTTCTGCTTTGTTTGGTTATATCTTGTTTTCTTGGGACTCTAGAATGCCAAGGAATACCCCATGATCCACTGCACTCCCTGTCAAGCTGACCATCAGAGTGGTTTCAGTTAGTGTCAACCTACATGCATCTACATTGTCTGTTTCCTGCATTCATTGAAATGGGTTTATCATACTAGCTGGAATGTAAACCCAAACACCAGTTTTTAACAGAACTCAATTAGACAGCATTTCAAAGTTCCTTCACAGACACCAAAGCCATCTCTGTGCACAGGCTCCCTGCTTACATCCCTTGGCTGTCATTCTTTTACTTTCTCATTCTCCCCAGATGAATTGAGCTTTGCGAGGGTTATTATTATTATTAAATGTCATTTCAGCCAATGACTCACACCTCATTGAACATAGCAAAAAAAAATTTTTTCTTGTTGGAACCTCTCTGCAAAATGAACTTTTCTCAATTCTAGCTCATTTTATTTTTTCTCCTTACCCTTGGGTATAGGTGTTTAGTGAGCAGTTAAATAGCTAAAGTCTTGGCAGTAAATAGGAATGGAAAGAAGAAAGGGGCACGCTTTATCCCCAAATTGAACCAGACACTGAATAATGCAGAGTTGGCAGTATTTTAGATTCTAAGTTAAAAGTCTGAGCTCCTTGTGCTTTTGAGATTGTGAGAATATCGATGCTTTCAGAGCCTACCATGCCAAAGCCTACCAGCATTTTCTGAAAAACGCTTCCTTAGGGAAGCTCTTACTTTGCAGAACTTGGAGAGAGAGGCATCAGTTGTCACTTCAAGATGTTGTTTCTGGCCAATAACTGATGGTAACGATTCCTTATTGTAGAAAATTAGTTGTGAAGCAACTTTGAGTCTTTTTAAAAATAAAATAACCATATTTGTTAATGAAGCCTTGTTATGCCTAAAATAGAAAGATCACAAATGGTAAAATAGAGTATGGTAAGAGATCAGATTACATAAGACTCTGGGAATTAAACCAATATTCAGAATTTTTGTTGATTTTGATAAATGTTAATTAAGGGTTTAGATACCTTTTCAGTAAGTTCACAAACTCTGTCACAGATGAGACTTTAGAACTGGTCTCATATCACCCTCTCCTTTTTGATGTGGTGTTTCTGATAGCAGTCTTCAACAGGAAGGAGTATGCTAAATTCTTAAATTCTTTTTAGTGAATAGAACACAGGCCCTAGAGTCAGGAGGATCTGAGTTAAAATCCACAACCTTAACACTTACTAGCTGTGTGACCTTGGGCAAGTCACTTAACCCCAATTTCCCTGCCTTCCCCCCTCAAAAAAAAAAGTATCAAAAAAAAAAAAGACTTTGTAGTCTTAAAAAAAAAAGTCCTTTGTATGACATTTGCTTTCCTCCATTAATTCTGTAGTCTAGCCATACTAGCCTCCTTTCTATACTTCAGACATGAAAGTCCATTACTTATCTCAGTGCATTTTTACTGTGTCCCATGCCCAGAATGCTGTCTTTCCCTCCCTCTGCCTCTTGTCGTCCAAGACTTCCTTCCAGACTTAGTTCAAACCTCACTTCCTTCACAAGGTCTTTCCCAGTCCCATCAGCTTCTAGTGTTTTCCTTTCTGAAAATGACCTCAGTCTATATCTCAAATACACTCTCAGGTATATTTTATTTAATTGCAGGTTGTCTCACCCTGTAAGAAGGCAGTCACTCTTTTAAGGCAGGGACTTTTTGTCATCCTTCGTATCTCCAGAACTGAACAAAATGCCTAGCACATGGCAGCACTTAATAAATGATTGTTGATTGATTTAAGAGTTATCATGTACAGAAAAGCAAAATAAGGCTTCATTTTCAGAATTTGACTTGTGCCCAAACTTTCTAGAGTTCATAGATAGTATTCTTTCATAGAACTCTTGGATAGAGCACTGGGCCTAGAGTTGGAAAGACCTGTGTCTAACCTCAAATACTTACTACCTCTGTAATGCTGGGCAAGTCATTTAAACTCTATTTGCCTCAGTTTCCTCAACTGTAAAATGGGGATCATAAAGAATCTATCTCCCTGGGTTATTGTAAGGGTCAAATATGATTACATTTATAAATGCTTGTTTCCTTTCTTACTGTATTTTAATTTCTTGTATATCATATATATGCTTCCATAATTAGTGAAATTGTGAAGTAGGAGACAGCTTTGGGTCATCCAATACAACACTGATGATTTTGAGTTAAGAAAACTGTAACATATTAATGAAACGACTTAATTACAAACACATAGCTAGGGAAAGAACTAGGATTTCATTTGCATCAACACATTGAAACTTTGCAGGTGCTTTGATGCAGCCTGTTGAGAAATTAATTGACTAATTAAATAAAGATTTATTAAGCACCTATGTGCTAGGTACTGGGGTTATGAAGACAAAAGCGAGACATTTTCTGACCTCAAATAACTTATACTCTTTAAAGGAAGATAAAATATACACATAAAAGTCTAAAAAAAACATTCAGACAAAATTAGAAGAAAACTAATTAGAAAATTACAAAAAATTAGAAAAAAAGAAACTGGATGGGGGGATCTTTATAGCAAGTTTCTCTGATATATAGCATATTTCTCAAATATATAGGAACCTTTGCCAAAATTATAACAATAAGTACCATTTCTCAGTTGTTAAATAGTCAAGAGATATGAATAGACATTTTTCAGAGGAAGAAATTAAAGCTAGCAATAGTCCTATGAAAACATACTCTAAATCACCATTAATTAGATAAATACAAATTAAAACAACTCTTTAATACCACCTTACACCAATCAGATTGGCTAACAAGATAGAAAAGGAAAATAACAAATGTTGGACGGGATGTGGGAGAAACCTACTAATATACTCAGTAGAGCTGAGAACTAGTCCAACCATTCTGGAAAACAATTTGGAACTATGCCCAAAAAACTATTAAACTGTGCATACTCCTTAATCCAGCAATATGGTTTCTAGGTCTATACCTCAAAGAGATCTAAGAAAAGGGGAAAGGACCCATGTGCACAAAAATATTTATAATGGCTCCTTTTGTGTTGGCAAAGAATTGCAAACTGAGGGGATACCCATCAATTGGAGAATGACTGGACAAATTATGATATATGATTGTGATGGAATTCTTTTATTCTATTAAGAAATGATGAAGTGAATGAGAAGACTTGTATGAACTAATGCAAAATGAAATGAGCAGAACCAGGAGAAAAATTTACACAGTAACCACAATATTATAAAAATAATCAACTGTGAAAAAGTTAGTAACTCTGATCAGCATAATGATCTACCACAGTTCCAAAGGACTTATGATGAAAAATGTTTTCCACCTCCTAATAGAGAACTGGTAGACTCAATGCAGATTAAAGCATATTTTTCCTTTCCTTTCCGTTCCTTTTCTTTTTTTTTTTTTCCGGGGGGAGGGGTGGTAGTGGGAGAAGAGCATGGCCAATGCAGAAATATGTTTTGTATGACTTCATATTTGAAATAGGTATTATATTACTGCCTTTTCAGTGGGTGAGGGAGTGGCAGGAGAAAGAAAATTTGAAACTAAAAATAAAATTACATTGAATTTTTAAAAGTCTATACAAAATAAATGCAGCATAATTGGGGAGAGAGACTAGTTCCTAGGGGAATGAGGAAAGATTTCAATTATAAGGTGTGGTTTTTTAGCTTTAAAGGAAACTAAGGATTCTAAGAATCAGAAGTGATTATGTACAGAAATCAGTTCAAAATCTATGCCCTGGTGGATAGTAGGTTGGTTGATTTTTTTTTTAAACAGTGTTTACCTTCATTAACCCTAGTAAAGACTTCAAAAAGTTTCATTGCAGATTCATATCTTATAGCATGTTTTAGTTTAGATTAAATTTTATTATTAAAGAATGATCAACAGAAATGAATTTCTAGTGATAAATGTTGGTTAGCAGAATCCTTTGAAATTTTGGGGAAAACTGTATTCTTAAAACAAGGAAATGAAAAGAGAAAAAGAATGTCAGAAAACAGTCACTTTAGTTCTGAACAGCACAGTTATCTGTAACTCAAGCCACTAAATGGAAACAGCTTCCTGGACAAAGTTTCATAAGGCAAGATTGAATACTGAAGTGTTTATCTGCATGCCTAAAAGCAAAGCAAAAAAAAGATTGTGTTTTGCTTCAAAAATACGGGCCAAGTGATACTGCATATTATCTGTGAAATGTGATTTTAATGTGATTTCCTATATTTCTTGCTTTTAAAATTGTATTTTAAAGCAGAGTTTAGGAAAAAATGAGCTGAACTGGGGGTGGGGTGGAGCTATTATACTTTCATATGGAAGGAATTCTGAATCGGATCTAGGAAGAAGGTGTCCATGTGTCAGCTGCCTTCTCCTTCCAAGCCCTTTGTTCCTATGTTTCTGGACTGCACTAAGAGATATCTTAACCCAAAATATAATGATATTTTAAAAAGAAAAAAAAGTAAGAAAGTTGAATGGGGGTTGTAAAGAACAAAAATATACAACTCATTTCAGAAAAAAGTCATTTTATAAAAATGTCTTTATTGAGCAAAAATTTAGCTTCTTAATGAAAATAAGTAAATGTTACTCTTCGTCTTTTCCTTTTTCTAGTAGCTTTCTTTTTGCTTATAGCAAAAACCATCACATGGTTTCAGTAGTTCTGGCAGTTTTTACTTTCATGGATCTCAGAATCAAAGATGTTGACTTATAGATTCAAATACTGTCATTTTGTCCATGATGATCAAAAACATACTTCATTCTTGTGGGTGTTCTCACTCTGACTAACTCTAGGTCTAAGATTAAAACAGAGCAGTCTGAGTAATATTTGTACAGTTAAAGGAATTGCCTGACTTATTAATGTAAAAATATAAAATTAGGAATTCTGTCATAAAATAACATTATTAAGTATCTATTAGGTGTGCAAATGACAAAAGTAGTTCTGATTGGGGCAGCTAGGTGGCGTAGTGAATAGAGCACTGGCCCTGGAGTCAGGAGAACCTGAGTTCAAATTCGATCTCAGACACTTGACATACCTACTACTTTTTGACCTTGAGCAAGTCACTTAACCCCAATTGCCTTGCCTTCCCCCATCCAAAATTAAAAAAAAATTAGTTATGATCAAATCTTTGTTCCCAGGGATCAGGCTTTCATCACATTAGCTTCTAGTTCCTTACTTTTTTTTTCTTTTAACTGCTTCACCAACTTCCAGGATCATGAAGTTTATTTTGCTGCCAGCTATAACCTCCCAGATATTATACTCCACCATAACCCCTCTCTTCTTTTCAAGTCACAACAATAAGTTTTTATTATCACTTACTCTGTGCCAGATATTGTACTAAGCATTTGGGAATACAAATACAAACAGAAGGAAAAGACAACCCTTGACCTCAAGGAGTTTACATTCTAAAAATTATATTCTCACTATTATATTCTAAACTCTTAATAGGAAGCTGGAAGGGAGACTCAATAAGGACACAGTGCCAGGAAAGTCAAGAGTGAAGCCTAAAGAATAATGAAGGAATCCCCACTTACTTCTCTGTTAAGTTTAATGTGTTATTTCCATGTTTAATTCGGGGAGGGGTGTCAACCTTTCTTTTTATATCTGATGTTTATTTCCCATACTTTTGTGTTGTCTTCTCATATAACCCAAATTTAATTTAATAGCAAGTTCTATCCATTTCTTGATCCATTCTACACTAATGTATTGCTTTTACTTTTGCTTCTCATTCCCCTCTTAAAATATTCGAACAGAACCAGTCCATTCATAGGACCTTTTTTTTTTTCACTCCCAAAATGCCCTATGAAGACGATAAGTTTATATAAAGAAGGCGTTCTTAACATTTTGTGTTGTGGACTGCTTTAGCAGTCTGGTGGAGATTATGGATCCCTTTTCAGAATAATATTTTTAAGTGCATAAAGTAAAATACACATGATTACAGAAGAAACTCATCCTTTTTGAGAAAGAACAAGAACTCTAGCACGAATTTATGGTCAGGAGTAAAAATAACAGTCTTAGTTTTCTTAATATAAGGATGAGGTTATGTTTAAATATGTACAATTAATTCCTGTGCTTATTAAGACTTAACTACATCATGACTTTTGGGTATTTCTTTATTCTAAGTGAATAATGCCCTTTCTCTGTATGGGTGCTAAAAAAAGTCATAAATTTTTTAAATTGACACTTCAGAAAGTCAAGACACATCTACTTAGGAACTGAAATGGAATGTTGACATTTGGTTGCAGAAATAATATCTACAATTCTGGCAAATTATTGCCCATGGCACTAACTATTTGGCTCTCTTTTTCTTGTATAGCTTTGTATTGGTTGTCAAGGCATTGGTTTCACTTCTCTCTTCCTCCCCCACTTGAGCTTCTGCTGTAGCTGTGGAAGTATTAAATTTACTATTCATCAGTGTATTGTAATTGCTATATCACTATACCACCCCTGTGGAATATACATTCACTTCAAAATAGACCACACAACTCTGAAAAGTGTCAATTTCTCTGTATTTTTTTCTCCTTCTGACAAATCTAGCGCTCATAGTTGGTGCCACGTAAAAGTCATTGGTGATAGAAATGAAACCTTTCACTGTGATGCCTTTCATCCACCTCTTAAAAGAGCTGACACAAGGATTTTTTTCATTATTTCAAATTGTGGGAATATTACAGATTCATAAAAAACCTTAAGCTTCATAAGAAGTTGATACAATTTTTTATAAAATAATCTAGCATTAGATAACCTTCCTCATTATTTTTGGCATTGTGAAATTTTAAAAATATTTAATCTAGGGGCAGCTAGGTGTTGTAGTAAATAGAGCACTAGCCCTAGAGTCAAGGAGGGTCTGAGGTCAAATTCAGCCTCAAACACTTACTAGCTAGTTGTGTGATCCTGGGCAAGTCAC